>JAODAL010009949.1:0-107769 GCA_025379985.1 Phyllomedusa bahiana
AGGGTTTTTCGGAAGGTAAAAAACGGGCGGGGCCCTTTAAAGGGGTTAAAGGGAATCTGTCGCCAATTTTTTTTTTTTTACTTATTAAATCAAGATCCTGATCCATATTCTTTTCCTCTTAGCCGTTTTATTTTCTGATTGTAGATTTCTCTATTTGGCCGTCTATATATGATTGTGGGGAAGACATTCTTGCTTGCACTGCTTTAACTATCAGAGAGATACTTTACAGCAGCTTCATGCACATAGGAGCCTTAAGGGCGCGTCCCCACGGCATTTGTCCGGTTTTTGTGCCATGCACACGGCCGCAGGGGGGGCGGATTTTCTTCACGATTAGCGGAGAAAAACCCTCCCCCTTCACATTCACTAGTTCATATTCCATCCGAAAACCGGACGGAAGAATGAACAAGCACAATGTTTTTTGAGTAAAAAGTTTGCGGCCGGTTTTTCAGACAGGTTTGCAAGACCGCAAACCATCTGAAAAACCGGCCGCAAACCGGTGCCGTGGAGACATGGCATAATAATGACTCAGTCCCATTAACTTCTATAGTAGAGTTTTCTACATCTGCTGTGTACAGGGAAGGGGAGAGGGTGAGCTATGACAATCTCCTATTGTGAATCCTGTGTTATCTATACACATTGGTGTTACCTTTCAGTTTGACTCTGCTTGTGCTGATAATGAGCAGACTACAGAAAATCTTTCTCTACAACAGGAAGTGTCAGACTATTATTAGGCCTAGTGGCCAAAGTGAAAACTGCAGAACATAAGAATTATTAAAAAATATTGAAAGTAACATGGAAAATAAAAAAAAATAAAAAAAATTCCTAAAAAATGTGTTTAACATAAAAACTTGAGTCAAACAAGAAGTCCTTTTTTGAAAATCTTTCTCTACAACAGGAAGTGTTAGACTATTATTAGGCTTAGTGGCCAAAGTGAAAACTGCAGGACATAAGAATTATTAAAAAATATTGAAAGTAATATGGAAAATAAAAAAAAATAAAAAAATTTCCCTCGGAAATTTGCGCTTCAGTACGGCCCAATCCGTCCCTGTCATTACGGTAAATCCACTGCTCTCATAGAGAACAGTGGTTTCCCGTCGTCCTCCCGCTGGGCGAATCCCCCCGCGGGGGGGGAACGTGACATGCCTTTATTTCGGTGGGGACGCGCCGTAAACAATGCTTTGTCTTTGGGGCTGGGGCGGGCCCCGCCGGTCGGCCCGCCCCTTCCCCCCCCTTATTAAACGGGGATTTGTGAGTCAAAGGGGTCACAAATCCCCCCGTGAAAAAAACTGTGTAAACAGGGGCCTAAGAAGAATTTCAAAGTGGGGGGCCAATATTTCAATTTTTCTGCGAATTTTATTTTGCAAAAAGAGTTTACCCGCTGGATACAATGTAACTGAGAGCAGGAATAATATATATGCTGCCTCTGAAGGTGAAGCAAATAATTTCTTGAAAATGGTGGGGATCCCATAGCAAAGCATATTAGAAAGTTGGAGGACTCTTCATTGACACAGTTTTTAAGCATTGTGAGTAGAACGATGGAGCAGATGCTCTTGCCTCAGCTATGTACCTCTTTGACTACTGTTGTCTTTTCCCTCCTTATTTGAAGACAACCTGACCTCCACCGATATGAACTACTTGCATATCTTTATTACATGTCAGAACTTTATTGAAATGAGCAGTGACCCTTTAATGCACCCTCATAGACTGTTTCCCTGGGGGAAAATAACATAACTGCACAGCAAAGTAGTCATATTACTTCATCTCCTTTCCAGTGGCTCAGGTTGAAAGGATGCATAAAGTTCATAACAAGCTTCCTAAAAATTATGTTTAATTTAACTTCATGATCTAAAATCTAAATTTCCTGCCTCCCTTCACAATTAAAGCCACATGCTTTCATTGTAAAATTCTGAATGTAATTTTACAAATCATAGAACGTAGTCTTTTTATGATTTTTGGGGATTAGATGATCTCACAATATGTCAGGGCTTACAAATACATGACTCTTGAGGTAAAAAATCATCTACATTGCTTATTATGCATCACTGTGAACAGCTCAGTACATCTCCATCCATGGCCCTGACAATAAACTATTAAAGTGTACCTGTATTTTCGAGTATGTTTTGAAGCTATCAAATCTACATATATGAGACGTAGCACTATTTCTTGCCAAAATACAATTGTAATGCCCTCAGTGAAGTTGACTTCAGCAACTGTTGTCATAGAGGGACCTGAAAAGACATATACCCTCAATACCTCCATTTCACAGTCAACTAACTGAAGCACATCTATTACATACTCTAATGTATAAGTATGTAAAAACACTGTTTAGTGGTAATAATCAATGACTGCATGTCCCCCTTCATATTGCATATTCCATAAAATAGATAAGACTCTGTTTGCACTGCACTAAAGCTTTCCTTAAAGGGGTTTTCTCACTACAAAGTTTAGCTTTCAACATAAAGGAAAAGTTAAATGAAGACTTTTGCTAAATACATTGGTCAATAGATTTTACTTTAATCTTGAGATAAGAGCATTTTTATGTGCTCTGCAGTACACACAGGTTTCTATGGTCACCTGCATAGGAGACCAGAGTCTGCTATCTGATTAGCTGCGAGCAGTGACGTCTATTATCTGATTAGCTGAGAGCAGGGAGTGACAAGATTGTTAGATATAATTAGCTGCTAGAAGTTGAAGTTAGTTGCTAGAAGATTAATATGCTAATCACTGCTGTAGAACCACCCACTGCCTGAGGAGACAAAGTAAGTGAAAAACTGTTAAAACTTAGTGAAGCAGCGTGGTGAAAAAAACTTTTTAAGACGTACATATTTGAGAAACTAATGACCTGCAATCGGTACATTAAGGTTAGGCTATAGATGTGAGATATTCCTAACCCAAAGCGGTAAAGTCACAACATGACTTTATAAAGCCTAACATGTTTTATTATTTATGTACGTCAGCGACTCAGAGATTCAGTAGCCTTTAGAAAATGCCACTATCTTATATCACTCAACACTATTGCAAACACTCAACTCTTCCTAGGAACCTTTTTAACTTAGATGACGTTGATATAATGCATCTTTAAAGGGGTTGTCTCACTACCAGGATTGCTGCTTTTTATGTTAAAGATCTTGCAAAAACAAGTCACTTTGCAATATGTGTCCATTACCAGTGTCCTACCTATTCTGAGATATTCCCTCTTGTATGAGCTGTATCAGCTCCTCAGGTCGCTGTTTGATCTATCCTGATAGACTGCCAGCACTGGTTGTTATAGCTACAGACAAAGCCGTCTTAACAGCATTATGGGCAGAGCACTGCAATGGGCCCTGTCCAAATACATGACATGACACTAGGCCATGTCTCTAGCCACCACAGAGCACACCAATGTTATCACGCCACTTATGTATGGACATCGGCAGCCTGCAGCCTACAAGACTATTTGGCAGGGAGCCTTTGGCTCCCTTCTCCCCCATGTTTTTTAAACTGTTTGCACATTCTAAAAACAAACAAACCGCTAAATAAGCAAAGCCAATAAAGAGATCCTGGGTATGTGTCTTGTATTCCTTGGACAAACATACTCCACCGGGTCCCCTATACTTGTGGGGCCCCCGGGCAACTGCCTAGTGTGCCCAATGGAAAAGATGGTTCTGGCTACAGACCTGGCTTCTTCTGCAGCCTAGTGGAAGCCAGTAAACATGCCCCTGAATTCAAATTTAAACCAAGAAAACAGGACTGAGGTCAGATGAATCAATGTAGTGAGACAACCCCTTTAAGGGTTCTGAAAAAAAAAATAATAGTAAGCTCCTGGTGCGCCGTTAAAAAAAAAAAGAAAAAAAAAGCCTATACTCACTTTCCTCACCCCTTCATTCCATCTCTGGGTCTCCCCGGTCTTCTATTTACCTTGTTCCTCTTCATATTGGGGACATCACCACTGTAGGCACTGTCTGACATCAGCGGTCATGTGCCATTCATTTACATAATCCTCAGAAATTAACAACTCTGAACAGCGATGTAAGCAAAGGCATGTGATCGCTGCAGCCAATCAGCAGTTGCAGCAGTGATGTCCCTCTTTGGAAGAAGAATCAGGTAAATGGAAGACCAGTGAGACCCTGCGCTGGAATGAAGGAGCAGAGGCAATTTAGCTTTTTTTTTTAACAGGGCACCAGGTGCTTACTATTTTTTTTAAGGAACCAAGCAGCCTCTTTAAGGATTCTTTCACAAGGTGCGGTTTTGGTGCGGTTTTTTGGATGCGTTTTTTGTGCAGGAAGGTACAGCACCTAATGCTGTACATTGTTGCACAAAAAAACGCATCCAAAAAATTGCATCAAAACCGCACCGTGTGAAAGCACCCTAAGGTAGCCATAAAGATTAGAATAATTTTGGCTGAAACAGTTGATACCCTTTTGGTTTCAACATGCCCGGGCTTATTATTCTTACTCTCCTGTTCAAAGTGCATGCATACTTGGCCAAGCCAAGCCTGTATGTGTATGGGGCTGAGGAACTGGAGACATAGCTGTTGGCTGAATTGGAGCTCAGCCAACAGCTATTTAAAGTGTATGATCAGTTTTCTTCTTATGTCTGAGGGAAAAAAAAATAATACAAAGGATGACATTCTATCCCAATGTCCTAAACCTTAGATATGAAGGAGCACTGCAGCTCTATATTTGCACACCCTGTTAGTAAGTGCAGACTATCTGTAGAAGTTAAAATAACTTCTAATAACTGTAGGGACAATATATCCATGAAAATGTTGCAAATATAAAAGTTCATTAAAGGGGTTTTATAATTCCAAAGATCAGGTCTCGGAGTCTGGGGCCAGTAAAAATAAGCACTTTTGTAATTGGGTTGCATTACCTCTGTCACTTGGTTTAGCAGATATCAGCTTCGCTGTAAATCTGTCTTCTATTTCTGCTGTTGCTGGTCAGAACGCCCCCTGGTCGATTCCTGTGCCCTAGACACGCCCCCTGCACTGTGATTGGCTGGCTGACATTTCATTCAGCCTGTTGGGATACGCTCCTAGACAGGAAACGCCCGGCCACGCACCCTGTGCTGTGATTGGCTGCCTGCACACTCTATGTTTACTCCCCTCTGAGCTGTTAAAATCGATAGTGAAACCAGAGTCTGCTGGCTCTATGTACGACTCAGCTCTAGGGGGAAGGATCTGGGCAATTACTGCCTGTTTAAAGGGCTTTTGCCCAGAGGTTGATTCAACTCCTCACAGGTTCAGTCCTTAAGCTGCTACTTTGAAAAGAGGGCGTTCTGTTCCTCAGATCGAATGCAAGCCCCGCCTCCTTATGACATCATCATCTGTAGTGTATAACAAAAGGATTCAACACTGTGTCTGTATGAGCTGCTTGTGTAGTGCAGTGCATAGGTGATCAGCTTGGCAAGCCAGAGGTTGGGAGAGGTTGTTTTTTTTTGTTTTTTTTGTTTTATAAATTGTACACATATGTAAATATATGAAAATATATGTGTAGACATCTATAATTTTATATATATACACACACACAGAAAGCTCCCCTATATAGTGTCCCATCCTCACAGTCACACCAAGCACTTCCAACATATGTGATACAATGCATATACTCTCGGGGATGAGACATGATATCGGGGAGCTATGTATGTGTATATATATCATTATAGAGATTGACATATATTTTTTTAGGTCTCATCTACATATGTGTAGAATTTAGAGGGGGGGGGAAATATACCCTGTGAGCGGACTAGAACTCCAAACCCCTTCATTGTAAAACCAACACTCTACCGTTACACCATCACCAAGTCAGTTACAGGCTGAGCAGGTCTTCTCTCAAGCTGATTTGCTTCCCCCCCCACTGTTTTCACTCATATCACTGACAGCAAGCAGAGATCTTTACTTGAAGCTGACATTTGTCCTTGTAGTTGAGTAAAGATCTCTGCCTGTTGTCAGTACAATTTGGTTGAATACCACTAGAACAGAAGTTAAAGCTGCTGGCTTTCAGTGTGTAAACTAAGAGATATAATAGATATAATAGGTGCTTGCTGCAGCTTGTGGAGCCTCAAGGCTGCAGACATAAGCATGTAGGAGGCTACAGAGCTGTTATATCCAGACAACCCTCTGCATCCCCTGCTTCAAACAAAATGATGATGTCACAGTTCTTCAGTGAGGGGAGACACGCCTGCTGGGAGGGGAGACACGCCTGCTGAGAGGAGAACACGCCCCTGGATTTCAAACTCAATCTGAGAAAATTAGCTGGACAGCACGAGCAGCTCAAACGATAAATCCCCTTTAATGGTATTAATATGAAGACATACCATAAGTTAATTGTTCTCTTGTCTTTCTGGTTCCAATATAGAACCCTTTAACAACCCTTCAACAATCCTGTAACAAAGATTTCAGCTACTGCCAGTCAATCAGATCTGTATCTGTGAGATGACTCGCACCTTGTTTTTTATGTACTCCTTTAATCTTTAATGTAATCCTCTACAAAACAAATAACAATCTTTATTAACTATAAACCCTGTCAAGGTGTAGGAAAATATGAAATACTTGCCATGCAGAGAGGGTTCAGCTAGAACATGTCATACATTTACGTATTTCTGACAATTCAGATAGACTTCACAGCCCCCGGGTTAAGACTGTGTTCACACAACGTTTTGGATCCGTTTTTGTACCAGTGAAAACTGCATCAAAACTGCATCCGAAAAGCGGATCCCAAAAACGCAACAGCTGATCCTTTTTTAGATTCCTTTTGTATGCTTTTAACATGCGTTTTATGGATTCGTTTTCCGGATAAGTTATGAGACAGAGAGAATGAGTCTCTCTCTCAATCTCTCTCTCCTCAGCACCTCCGATCCCATCAGCTCAGCACCTCCGATCCCATCAGCTCAGCACCTCCGATCCCATCAGCCCCGCAACTCCGATCCCAGCTCCGCACCTCCGATCCCATCAGCCCCGCAACTCCGATCCCAGCAGTCGCTCACCTCCGATCCCAGCTCCGCACCTCCGATCCCAGCAGCCGCTCACCTCCGATCCCCGCACCTCCGATCCCAGCAGCCGCTCACCTCCGATCCCCGCACCTCCGATCCCAGCAGCCGCTCACCTCCGATCCCCGCACCTCCGATCCCAGCCCCCCCCACCCTTCCATCCCCGCACCCCCGATCCCAGCAGCCGCTCACCTCCGATCCCCGCACCTCCGATCCCAGCAGCCGCTCACTTCCGATCCCCCCACCTCCGATCCCACTCCCAACCCCCGAATCACCGCAAACCCCCGATCCCGCAGCGCTCACCTCCGATCACCGCACCTCCGATCCCAGCAGCCGCTTACCTCCGATCCCCGCACCTCCGATCCCAGCCCGCCACTCCGAAACCCACCCCCCAACTCTGATCCCAGCAGCCGCTCACCTCCGATCCCCGCACCTCCGTGCCCAGCAGCCGCTCACCTCCGATCCCCGCACCCCGTCCCTCCCCCCACCCCGCACCGCACCCCCTCCAGAGCCGCCACCTCCGATCCCAGCAGCCGCTTACCTCCGATCCCCGACTCCTCCCACCCACCCCCCAAACCCCACCCCCTCAACTCCGATACACCCCACCTCCGATCCCAGCAGCCCGCTCACCCCGATCCCCGCACCTCCGATCCCAGCAGGCCACCCCTCAACCCTCCCCGATCCCGCACCTCCGATCCCAGCAGCCGCTCACCTCCGATCCCCCACCTACCATCCCAGCAGCCACCCCCAACCGGCCCCAAACCCCCGATCCCAGCAGCTTGTCCCCTTACCCCATCCCAGGCGCTTTCCATTGTAAAGCGCCATCACCAATGATCCCAGCGCCTTTTGGTCCCCTTTCAGCATGCAACAAAAGCAAATTTTCCCCTTGGGTTTCCCTAGGGACCCTTCTGTTGCATAAAACGCAACAAGAAATTACATGTCATTTCTGAAGACGGATCCGCAAAACGCAGCAGAGGAAAGCTCTCAAAAGTGCATCGCTATTCTCTCATGAGAACAGCGATGCGCTTTTGTCACTGAAAGCTATGGAAATCACACTGACCATTGTTGTAAAACGGATCACAAAAGCATCGTGTGAACAAGCCCTTAAAGGGGATTTATCGCTTCATTAGTTTGTGTGTTTCATTGTACTTTCAGTGTCTCAGCTCCTCATATCCAGGGGCGTTTCTTCCCCTCCCAGCTGGGTGCCTCTTAACTGAAGGGGGATGACATTATCCCCCCCCTTCACTGTTCATGCTCGCTCCCAAGTCAGTTTGCTCTCCCCCCCTTTCTGAGTCCACATGTCACTGTGTCGTTTCTCTCCCTGTGCAGTCTTACTTTGTAAGAGCTTCTTCTTTACATACCACAGCCCTGCATTCAGTCTAGACAGTCTTCTGTAAACTCAGAGCACTGATCTCTTCCCCTCTCACAGCTGGAGGTTAGTTACAGTTGAATCCAGTCTTCTATGAACTCATCCAGAGCAGCACAGATCTCCTTTCTATGTTTACACTTAGGCACCGAGGCACAATTCTGCTGTTTTCTGATTGTAGAAGCAGCTGCAGTGTTACTGTGCAGCTGCTGGCTGTGCAGAGTGAAATGTTGCCGGCCCCTTATTCTGAGTGAGAGAGGCTCCCGTGAATACGACGGGGAAAGGAGGGGGGGCAGAAAGATTGTAAAATAGTACAGCCGTCAGCCAATGAAATGAAAGGAGGTGGAATCCAACCGACACTGGGGAACTGTGTTTAAAGAAAACGAAGGTAAGGGAGACGGTGAAAACAAGACAGCTTTGCAAAAGACATCCAATTGCAAAGTTGCTTGTTTTCACTGTCCCCTTATTCTGAAGACCATTTAATGTAATGATACAACCCCTTAAATGTTCAAGTTATGCAACCCAAAGTCACACAATTTTAAAGTCAACGGAAAAAAAATACTATGTTAGTATGTTCTTGCTTATTCTTATATTGCACTGTGATTCTTTAGACCCAGCAGAGGAAATAATTCTGAGGGCCGCGCTCTATCCATACAGAACATACAGTGGGTTGCAAAAGTATTCATACTCCTTGAACTGTTCCTCTTTTTTAAACGTTTCAGCTACAAACCTATATGTATTTTATTGTTATTTTATGTGACAGAGCAACGCAAAGGAGCAAGTATTTGTGAAGTGTAAAGAAAATGATATGTGCTTTTCCAAATCTTTGTAAGTTAAAAAAACTAAAAAGTGCAGCATGCATATGTACTCAGCCTCCTGTACTCTGATAAACCTAAATAGAATCCAGCATGACTAATCACCTTTAAAAGTTATCTAATAAGCACAGTACACCTGTATGTAATTTATTCTTAGTATTAACTATAGCTGTTTTGTGAAGGACTCAGAGGTTTGTTAGAGAATATTAGTAAACAAGCATCATGAAAACCAAGGAACACACCAGACAGCTAGGGATAAAGTTGTGGCAAAGAATATTGCAGGGTTAAGTTTTCAAAAAATAGCCCAAGCTTAGAATAGCTTGTGGAGCACTATTCAATCCATTATCCGTAAATGGAAGGACTATGGCACAATGAGAAGAGCATTAATTAGAGACAGCCAAAAAGCCTAGGGCCTCTCTGGAAAAGGTGCAGAAATCTGAAGTTCAGGTGTTAGAATCTATACACAGGAAAACTATTAGTCATGTATTCCACAGAATTGACCTTTAAGGAAAAGTGGCAAAAACAAAAGTCCTTTTTTGAAAGCAAGCCATAAGAAGTCCTGTTTGCAGCTTGCAAAATGCTATGTAGGGGACACTGCACGCATGTGGAAGAAGGTGCTCTAATCAGATGAGACCTTACATGCCAAATGCTATGTCTGGAGGAAAGTCAACACTGCACATCACCCTGAACACACCGGTGACCTGCGCTAATGGCAAAAAATGGGTATACCTCAGATCTAAGCTGTTTAACTCAATAGATGCAGCAGTGAATAGTGAACATTACATGTAAGTAATTTTTGAGGGAGATGGTTCCCTCTCTCACCCCTTTGGGAACCCTCACAATGTGTTCCCCAATGGGTTTATATGGTAGATGAGGACCTAATGAAGACCCCCAAGTCTAAATTCTATATATGTTTTTTAGGACATGCCAGAGGTAATGTCTACTAGGATGCCTGGCAGTGTTACACCGACATATAACGCATTTCATTATAACTAAGTAATGCAGTATATCATATCAGCAATCAAATGATTGCAGGCGTAAGTCCCCTAGTAAGAAAGACATAAAAAAAAAAAAAATAAGATAAAAAAATATAATTTCCCATTTTTCCCTAACAAAATCCCTATCTATGGAAAACATTGGACGTACCTATACGTCATAGCGGGAAGTGACTTCCTACAACTGGACATAAAGGTATGTCCTGGACATGGTGCAGGCTCACGAGCGTGGCCTGCTACCTGCGATATCACTATGCCCGGTTGTGCCCTGGAGCCATTATTTAAAGATATGTCCTCGGCACTCGTGGCCCACCAATGGGTGCAAGCCAAAATGTTATGCCAATAGAAAGAGTAGGCTACACTCCAAGAATACTTTCAAACTTGTATAAAAATTTTGTTACTCCACATGACAACATCTTAATTAAGCTGACTTCATATTAAAAAATTCATTTTATTTTTTGGACAAGTACGCGTGTATCATCGCATCTGATGCTGGTTTCAGACGCGATGATGCATGCGTACTGGTCCAATAAATAAAATGAATTAAACAAGAAAGAATCAATAATATACTAAGAAGATTCTATTGAAAAAGGTCTCATGTCAGACCGAAACATCTCTTGTTTGAATTTGTATATACATGAAAATGAATTTTTTAATATGAAGTCGGCTTAATTATGATGTTGTCATGTGGAATAATAACATTTTGATACAAGTTTGAAAATATTCTTGGAGTGCAGCCTACTCTTTTTCTAGTGCCCTGTAGCCATGGCCGGGCATAGTGATTGACAGTTGCCATGGATAGCAGTACTACTGTGTATAGCTATCCATTGTAACAGTGATCTAAAGTTCACTGATACAAGTCCAGTGTCACGATTCACACCGTGGTCCCAGGCACAGACCGCGGACGGGTCCGCGTCTCTGCTATGCCGCTGACCTTATATCTGTTTGCTGCAGTCATGCTCCATGCGGCGTTCCTTCGGGCATGGCCGTGTCTTTGTTGTCTAGTCCTCTGCACTTGCTGCTGCGGTCCTGTCTCAATGCAGGCTGTGGTCCCTGTTGTGTCCCATGTTTCTGAGTACTCATGTAGCTGTGCTCCTGTCTATGTTTGCATGCGCTCCCTAGGGGCGTACCTGCTTGGATTTAAAGGGACAGTGTACCAATTACCTGTCCAATGACCTACGACCACCTGGGATATAAGGAATCTCCTGCCTCTGTTCCTGGTCAGTTCATGCATGTCCACCTGAGCTCCTGACCACTGCTGCTGGTTTCTGCTGTTCGTGTGTTAACCCCTGTGTTACCTGCAGTTAGCCCCTGTGTTACCTCTTTCTACTCCTGCTATTACTGCTGTTGTACCAGACTATTGTCTGCTGTCATCCTGATGTTGTACCACTCCATTACCTGTCTGGGACTCTGCTTATGCACGTTTGTACCTGCCTGCCATCATGCCAAGGACTTGGTTACTTGCCTATGGCTACATCTCCTGTGACCCGTCACCTCTGCCAGTAACTGGTGTCCTTGTCCTACATGTCGGCTGCCACTGCTAGTGGCCTACCATATACACTCACGGTGGCCCAGAAGATCCACAATACCCGGTGTTCAACGTGTCAGTGCCTACTGTACCATTGAAACATGACATCCAGTATGGGGACAAGTCCAGTAGGTGCTACTCCTATTCTAAAGCTTGCAGTTGAGCCAAATAGCGCGCTAAGGCCACATATGGGATATCTCTAAAAACAGCAGAATTGGGGGGAATCTATGTTGAGTTGCATTACCCTGGTCACATCTACCGTGTTCCAGTGAATAATGGATAAAAATTGAAAATCTGCAAAAAAGGAAAATTTTAAAATTTCACCACCACTATGCTTTAATTTCTGTGAAACACCTAATGGGTTAGCAAACCTAAACAGTGTTTTGAATACTTTAAGGAGTGTAGTTTCTTAGATGGAGTCATTTATGGGGATATCTAATATACAAGCCCGTCAAGTCACGTCAGAACTGAACTGGTCCCTAAAAAATATCTATGTTGCAAATTTTCTTGAAGATGTGAAAAATTACTACTAAATTTCTAAGCTCTCTAATTTAAAAAAAAATAAATAAAAAGACATTTAAAAAATTATACCAACCTGTAGTAGACATATGGTAGATGCTAGTTATAAACTATTTTGTAGGGAAAAACTGACTGTCTTAGGGTATGTTCACACGATGTATTGCGGCGCGTACAGTACGCGCCGCAATATATCGTGTGTTTCAGGAGCTCGCGCTAATACGCGTGTACTCCCGAGGCGCGGTGTGGCCGACAGCCCACCTGCCCCATAGACATGCATTACTCCCGGCGCGTATTTGCCGCACATAATTGACATGTCACTTATCTCCCCGCGCATACAATACGATCGTACTGTATATGCGGGGAGAGGAGGCATAATCTATAGTTCTCTATGAGAGCTATGAATTACCGTAATTATGGGGCGCATTTCCCTGCGTATTAAGCGCAGTTCACCGTGAAATACGTGGCGAAATGCAGCCCAAAATAAGCCATGTGAACAGATGTTTACATGCAGACATTTTTGAAAATGGCAAATTCTTACTAACTTAAAGCACAATGTGTCATGAGAAAATAATCTCTGAATCACATGGATAAATGTATCAAAACGTTATTCCCACATAAAGTGACACATGTCAGGGAGGTCAAAACTAGCTGTGGCGATAAGGGGTTGATAAATAAATAAATAAAACCTATACATAATTGGTATCGCTGCAGCCTCTACGGCCCAAACTATAACATTTTCACATTGTTTCTAACATAGTGAACAGCGTAAAAAAACTAAATATGACAATGACAACATTGCAAATTTTGTTTAATTTTCTAAAAAAAAAAGTGATATATATATATATATATATATATATATATATATATATATATATATATATATATATATTTATAGAGAGAGAGATCTTGAAATATGGAGAGACACAAACAACATTTTTTATGAAATTTTTTTTTTTATTTGTTGTGCAAAAGAGAAAAAAAAAATAAAAAACCTATACAATTATGGTATTGCCATAATTGTTCTGACCCATTTTACCAGTATTACCACCTCCAGCAGCGGCTTATCATGTGACCACCATACAGGTCATGTGACCCCTGGCATCCAGGTAACAGTAGTGTATGGAGGAGCAGAACTTCTCCAGTATTACCACCTCCAGCAGCGTCTTATCATGTGACCACCACACAGGTCATGTGACCCCTGGTATCCAGGTAACAGTAGTGTATGGAGGAGCAGAACTTCTCCAGTATTACTACCTCCAGCAGCGGCTTATCATGTGACCACCACACAGGTCATGTGACCTTGGTATCCAGGTAACAGTAGTGTATGGAGGAGCAGAACTTCTCCAGTATTATCACCTCCAGCAGAGTCGTATTCTGTCTGTCAGTGTCTGTGGAGAAGCTGCACATTCTTCTCTTGCTCTTTCTATCTCTATTTTTCTTTTTTTTTACAGTCAATTTTATTAACAACTTGACAGCCCCTATGGAGACCGCAGATATACGAGTAAATCCACACTGCAAAGAATTTTCTGGAAAGATCACCTTGATTATAATTATTCTACCCTTATTCTTATTCAGTTACCACATAGATGTCACATAAATGAATCACAGGGGTCAAATGACTGACACCACGTTTAGTCCATACAGTTAGTCCATAGGAGCCATTAGTATGGACAAGAATGTGGAATCTATCATTTTTTTTTCCAGATAGGTGGCCTACTGCATTGGTATAAAAGAGGTACAGGAGCAGAAATTTTAATACATGTATATTAGAAAATGGTATGATCTCTTACTACAGGCAGTCCCCGGTTTTGAACCGTGCCAGCATGCCACACCATACATGTTAAACACATGTACTGACATAATGGGTGCAGATTAGTAAATTAGTGTTTAACAAGTGTGGTTTGGCATGCTGGCTCGTGTTGTTTCACAACAACTACTTATATGCAGCTGCTGCTATGGAACTACAAGTGCCAGCATGCCACATCACACGTGTTAAACACATGTACTAATCTGCACCCTTTCCATTATGACATGTGTTAAACCATCACGTTATAATGCTCCCCCATTTTTTACAGTGCCCCCCCCCTTCTTTCATAGATCTGTAAAGGGTAGGCTACAGTGGTCAATTGGGATGATGGGTGGAGTAGTAGTGTATTGTGCCAGCGCTAAAAAAACAACAACAGACAACAGCAGCTCAGGGTAAACGCAGGCTTTTACTCACGGCATGCTTCTTCTTTGGACATTACATATCTCTTTGGGCATGACACATTATGGTAGCAAACATCGTCAACACAATAACACTATTCCTGAGGGCCTCACTCTCTGTCAACCTCACTCTGCTCCCGATCTCTTCAGTAGCCTCTCCATCTGTCTTCCTCTCTCGCATAGTGCTCCTGCCTATTTTAGACCTCTTGGTACATGACCCAGAATCAACTAACCAGGCAACTCTACGGGCATGTTCACACAGTGTGTTGGATCCGTTTTTGGATCCGTTTTTATGTGCGTGTTTGGCTCTGTGTTTTTTTGGCCCTAAATGGACCAAACACACAACTAACAATGTGCAGTGTGATTTACATTGCTTTCAATGTCAAACACGTATCGGCGTTCAGACGAGTGATCACTAATGCGTGTTTTACATGCGTCTTTCTGATGCGTCTTTTGGATACGTTAAAAAAATTGTCATGTCAATTCTTGATCCATATGACGCAGCAGACGCCATGTTTAAAACTATAGGGTGCGTTTCTGCTGCAGCCAAAATGCATCCAAAGATGCTCCTACGTGTTGGATGCGATTGACTCAGCCCTTTTGAATGCATTTTTTGGATCCAAAACTGATCCAAAAATGGATCCAATATGTGTGGGAGCATACCCTACCTCTGAGGTCCGCACTTGTTTGGGCAGTTCTCTCCCGTGCTGCCCACCTGTACCTCAGGGGTTTGATCCTCCACTGCTTCTGCTTGTGTCACTGGTATGCTCTTCTCTTTTGGATGCCCTCTGTTTACTGGACTATCAGCAGCAAACCTCTGATTTTCAATGGTCTAGGAACGTAGGCTTTTATTAAAGGGCAATGCCCCATAAAAGCCTCCGTTTGTAATTTGGAGGTTTGTAATTCAGGGATTGTCTGTAAATGCATAATAAATTTAAAAAAAAATAAGCAGACAACCCTTTTAAGCTAAGTGAACCTGATGGATGTATGTATCAGGAAAGTTCCTGGCGAATACGCAGAATGTCACCATAAGCCCTCATTGACCTGTATAGATAACAGCCAACTGTACTTTTACTATTCAGTGGATCACAACAAAAAAGCATATACTGCACTTTAAAGGGGTTTTGCCACGAAGTAAAATTGACGTGGGAAGTTTGTAAATGAAATAATAAACATTTTCACCATTCATCATTATTAAAAATTCCGCACCGTTTGTTTTAGCTGCTCCTTTAGTGATCCATTGTTTCTAGCTTATCTCCAGGGGATATGACCAGGACTGAGAGCTCCTCAGTCCTGGTCAGACATGCTCAGACATAACCTCTCCTCTCAGGAAGCTACTGGTTCCTCTCAGGAACCCCAGGTGCTGTCAGTCTACTCCTGTCCTATGTACTCCTTAGTAATTAGTTAAACAGTGCAAATAAATAAAAAAAAGAAACCTCAATCAGGTCTGTGGATTGATAAGGAGAAAAAAATCCACAGGTTTGGTTCCTGCAGGGACTTGAACCGAGGATACTTGTGCCTGGAGGCAAAAGTTTTACCTCTGAGCTACATTGTAACTACTCACAGCTCTTTACATGAACAGACCTTTGACTAGAGAGAGGAAAAGCAGGGTGATGTCATCCTGCTGGGTCACATGATATGTAGTTCAAACAAATCACACACGCCCTCTTCTGAGCACACAGAGCTGAAGAGCTGGATGCAGGAGGTATGAAATGAGATTGTGGCAAAACCCTTTAAAAAAAACTTTAAATGGATTTTTTTAACATAATACATTAGATATACAGTGGCCTATATCAGACGTACGCATCGGAAATCTATATCAGGGAATACCCCCCTGTATACCTCTGACCTAAACAAATATCATTATGTGAACAAAGCCTAAGATGGGCAGCTTGGATATGATTCTATGGCATTACTAACACAATGAAATGTGAATGATGTCATATTATGATTTTAGTGGTACAATTTAAAAAAGGCCATGGCGGGGAAAATCTCAGGAGACTGTAATGTTGTGGGCGTTATGGGGACAGGAAACGTAACAACAGGTGTTGGGTATACACTGAAATCAGGGTCAGGAAGCATGAAAGGGTCAGGAAATGGAATCGGTTTGACAGCAGGAATACAGGAAATATTACAGGAAACACAGGCATTGTACTCTACCAGGAACTGTTTGTTTCTAGTGTGGTAGAACTGTACTTCTATATACTATTATGTGACTAAGATCAACCTGTACCGTAAAACCTGAGAGATGCTCTCTGCTCAGGTTAATTGATGGAGCTCTTGAATTTCCTTTATTAACTCAGAATGTCCACATCGAGTATTTAAAAATGTTTTTACTCAATTAAACAACTTCATTGAATCATATTTTACATCAATAATAACAAACTTCTGTAATTACTGATTCTATCTCCAAAATTCACTGTTCAGTGGAGGCTCAATATGTAACCTGCAAAGTCATAACACCATTTTCTATTTGCATTCATTGTCATCCATAATGTGAAGAAATCACTGCTATTGTCTTAAGATAAATGATAAAAAGGCTCCTATAAATCAAAGAGAAATCACTGCGACAAAACAGGTGCCATTAATAATAGTCTTACAATACAATACAATAAAACTTAACTTTTAATTATAGTCTCAAATAATATCATACTCCACTCCTCAATTGCTACAAGGGTAATGGGGGGATAAGTATTAGGACTCACCATTCCTTGCTTATCACTGTATCACAGGATGAAGTGGTCCTCCAATACAGGATGGTCCTCTTAGAAGTATGTATAGATTTCACTAGTGCCACCATTTTCCTGTCATACACAGGATTACCTTACCCATTTTTTTTTCACTATGGTGTAATTGTTTTGTTATTTTCCCACTGACAAGTGAAGGAAACGCAAATGGGGTTTTTATGTTTTTTACAGGGTAAGGTAGGGTGAGGTAAGGGTTAATTCGTGATGTCGCCCTTGTCGGGGCGTTTGCTCCACTAAAGGATAGTTCCAGTTATAGGGAGTTGTTTGTAGGGTGACAGATTGCTATTTTACATGGCCCTATAGATGTTTGTGAAATCCATGCATACTCTGGAAAAGATCAAGCTATATTGGAGGATTACCTTACCCTTGATATGGTGACTAGCCAGGAGTGGCGCTAGTGGAATCTATGGGGGACAACATTGGTCACCAAGGCTCATCTTAGCCCTATACTGCATCTACAGTTCACACAATTGTGGTAATCTCTGATTGAATATAGAACACAGTGTGCTATGACCTGCTTCTCCTGAGGAACCCTCTCTGAGAAGACATCATGTTGTGAGAGGGGGAAACACGTCAGGATTTTGGGTGTGAGTATATATTTGAAAAAAACTTTGAGATTCTTAGTTCACATGTTTTGATCAAAAAATGCTTATGCCACCCCCGGCTTACAACGGGATCTCAAAGCAGGTGGTCCTACTCTATCCTTACCTCTCACTAGAGTCAAATTCAGACTTCTCATTGGGTCAACATACCTCCATAATTCAGAGAAAAAAATAAAAAAAGCACCAACCTTGCAAGCATACTGCACTGATATAACAACCTGTGGAGATGGGCGTGGTGCAAGAGACCAAAATGGAGGCATCCCTTCCTCCCTATATAGATTAAAAGCAATATATGCCAAATACAAAGTATAGTTCTGCACAAAAAAAAAAAATCTGAAAAACACAATGCGAACCTGGGTGCCACTGGCATGGATGCGGCATATATATATACACGCATACCATTACCAGTGGCACAACAACTGCTAAAAGGGCTATACAATACATGGAAACCTCCAAAGAAGCATTTATGCTATCTATCATACATGAAAAAAACTTTGAGATTCTTAGTTCACATGTTTTGATCAAAAAATGCTTATGCCACTTTCGGCGGCATAAGCTCATTGCTCACCCCTGTGGAATTTTTTCTTTGTGTGCAAGTACATATCTGGCATTACTCCTCTCTGTTTATGTTTTACTATATGGGAGAGGAAGATCTGGCCACTTTTTCTGTTAGGGAGATTGCAGGGTCTCTGTGGGGTTGGATTTAGTTTTTGGTCGGGCCGCCACTTTCGGGGCAATGACCCTGTTGCCACTCAGGTCATAGGAGAATAGATTTAAATTAGGGTGGGAATCACATTTTTGCTTCACCTTGGGTCTTCTTTTGGCGCACAGACTCGGGCAGATTTAAAGTGGTTGCCTTACTACATTAATTCATCTTACCTCAGTCCTGTTTTCTTGGTTTCATTTTGAATTCAGAGACGTGTTTACTGGCTTCTACTAGGCTGACGTAGAATCCAGGTCTGTAGCTATAGCAACCAGTGTTGGCAGCTTAACATGAGAGATTGAACAGGTCTGTAGCTATAGCGACCTGAGGAGCTGATTCAGCCCATACAAGAGGGGATATCTCAGAATAGGTAGGATACCGTTAATGAACATATATTGCAAATGACTTATTGGTGCAAGATCTTTAACATAAAAAACAATCCTTGTAGTGAGACAAGCCCTTTAAGCATTCCAGCTCCTGGGTTTAAGGCATGAGGAGATCACTACCTGGACAAGTAACCATAAGTGTGTAAGTCCCTTGCTTCCAGGCACCAGATCTGTGATTTCCTCATCTTGTCATTGTATACTGTGACCTATGTTTCCTAAAAGTTTGAATTGGGTAAATATATTTAAAAAGTAATTAAAGGTTATATTTTAGCTGGTAGCAATATTGTACACCGAGATTTCTTTTTGAGATAGCTACAGTACACATATATGTTTTTTGCACTCTGGTAAGCTAATGGAATCTATACCTCTATACCTACTTCTAAGATGACCATTGTACTGTACATTGGAGGACCACTTCATCCTGTGATATATTGATCAGCCTGGAATGGTGAGTCCTATTATAACCCCCTCTCCCCCCTTCTCCCATTATGCTTGTAGCAATTGAGGAGTGGAGTGATATTATTTGAGACTATCATTAAAAGTTAAGTTTTATTGTACTAAGACTCTTATTAATGATTAACATCATTTATCCCGTACGCTGAACACCGTAGAAGAAAAAAATATCAAAACGCCAAAATTGCGTTTTTTTGGTCATTTCACATCACTTAAAAATTGGAATAAAAGTGATCAGAAAAGTCGAATGCATTCGTACACCTCAGCCCGCAAAAAATGCCCCCTCACTGACGTCCGTAGGTGTTAGTACAAAAAAGTTATTGGTCGCACAAAATGGCACCGCAAATTTCAAATATAGAAAATGTTTGGAATTTTTTTACGGAACCAAAACATAACGGAAACCCTACATGTTTGGTATTGACGGATGCGTAACAACCTGTAGAATACAGATAACACATTATATTTACCAAAGATTGAACGCCGTAAAAGCAAAACACCAAACATGGCGATAGTACCTTTTTTTCACATGTTGCCCCACTTGGAATTTTTTTTGCGGTTTCCCAATATATTCTATGGTAATATGAATAACACCATTAGAAAGTACATCTTGTCCCACAAAATAAAAGCCCTCACTTGTCTATGTAGGTGGAAAAATAAAAAAGTTATGGCTCTGGGAGGCGAGGAGGGAAAAACCAATGTGTCAAAAAAAAAAAAAAACATACAATAGACTATTTGCAGATATTATTTTCAATGGTACATAATCATAAAAACATTTAGAACAAGCATTTTTTTTTTGTTTTAATTTATTTTATTAATGGGAGTGCAGCATTTATATTATGTATGACTTGTGGAGTCATCTACACTTGAAGTGATTCTTACAAGTGTTTTCTGATTCTCCATTCATCAGAGAAGGGTTTCTTATGTCAAGTACTCTCAATAGTTCAATGAAGAGGGTATAATCGCTCTGGCTTTTAACACTGTGTTACAATATCATACAATGTAAATTTGTCCGGAACAGCCACAGAACACAAATGATGACTAATTATACAGCCAGAAAAAAGCCAAGGAACTAGCATGATTTCCTTGCAAGTACTAAAGAAATTGTATCGTACTGCTAGATAATGTGTATTCTCAAGGGGAGAAAATAATTCTACTTTTCTAAGACTATTTATTTTTAAGGTTGCACAGGGTCAGAGTTCCACCACACAGGGTTATACAGCACGAGACTAAGGAGGTCAGATCTTTCAAAATCCATTGTTTAAACATGGCCTAACATAGCAGAAGGAAGTTGATCGCCCATCCAGTAATAGACGTCTCTTATTCTGCATTTTATTCTTCAGAAATATAAGAGTATATTCGCATGACGTAATTTTGAAGTGTTAATTGACGCTTCAAAATGATCTTGAATTTAGAGGCATATTTTGATGTGTATTCAAAATACTCCTGGGGCTAAAGTAAATGTACTGTGACCCATGTTCTGAAGTTGTGCTCTGAGTCATAACCAACAAAAACCTCTGTTCTTAAGTACAGGTGGTTTGATGTTTAAAGGGGTTTTGCCACGATCTCATTTCATACCTCCTGCATCCAGCTCTTCAGCTCTGTGTGCTCAGAAGGGGGCGTGTGTGATTAGTTTGAATTACATATCATGTGACCCAGCAGGATGACATCACCAGGCCTTTCCTCTCTGTAGTCAAAGAAAAGTCTGTTTATGAATAGCACTGTAAGGCCTCTTTCACTCGGCTTATTTCTCAGCCGATTGGCGCCGTACTCCGCGCCGGATTTGCGCTTCAGTACGGCGCCAATCCGTTGGAGTCATTACGGTAATCCACTGCTCTCATAGAGAACAGTGGAATCTGTCGCTCCTCCCCGCTCGCCGAATCCGCCGCGGAGGGAGAAAGTGACATGCACATTATTTACGGCGCGTACGTGCCGTAGATAATGCATTGTCTATGGGGCCGGGGAGAGGCACCCCCGTCGCGCGCCGGCCCCGCCCCCGTCCCACCCCTTATTCACGGCGGATTTGTGAGCTCAATACGGCTCACAAATCCGTCGGGAATAAGCTGTGTGAACACGGCCTAAATAGCCGAGAGGTAACATTTTTGCTTACAGGCACAAGAGTCCTCGGTTCAAACCCCTGCAGGAACCAAACCTGTTTTTTTTTTTCTCTTTATCAATGCACAGACCTCATTGAGGTTTCTTTTTTTATTTATTTGCACTGTTTGACTAATTACTAAGGAATACAGAGGACGGGAGTAGAATGACAGCACCTGGGGTTTGAACACTCAGTAGCTGTCTGAGAGGAGAAGTGATGTCTGAGCATGTGCGACCAGGACTGAGGAGCTCTCAGCCCTGGTCATATCCCCTGGAGACTAGCTGTAAACAATGGATCACTAAGGCAATGTTCACACGACTTGTTGCCGACGTAATTGCGGGGACGGATTTCGCCCCGCAATTACGCCGGCAGCCGTGCAGTGGGGGCGGGGGGAGGCAGCCCGCCGGCCCCATAGACATTCATTATTCACGGCGCATACACGCCGTAAATAGTGTGCATGTCACTTTCTCCCCCCGCGGCGTATTCGCCAAGCGGGGAGGAGGGACGGAATCCATAGTTCTCTATGACGACTGTGGATTACCGTAGTTACTGGAACGGATTGGAGCCGTACTGCAGCGCAACTACGGCGCGCAGTATGGCTCCAATCAGTCCCAGCCGTGTGAACGAGGCCTAAAGGAGCAGCTAAAACAAAAACGTTGCAGAATTTTTAATAATAATGAATGGTGAAAATGTTTGTTATTTCATTTGCAAGCATCTTACATCAATTTTACTTCGTGGCAAAACCCCTTTAAAGGGGTTGTCTCACTACAGTAATTCATCTCACCTTAGTCCTATTTTCTTGTTTTCATTTTTAATTCAGGGGCGTGTTTACTGGCTTTTACTAGGCTGCAGCAGAAGCCAGGTCTGTAGCTGTAAGGGTTCGGTGGATTCGCTGGACCACCGCAAGCGATGATAGTTAAGCCACGCCAGGGAGTGGAGTCTAAGTAGCTCCCGGTATTCACCAGAGCCTGCCGCAAAGTGGGATGGACTTGCTGCGGCTACCAGGTCGCTACCCCTGACGTGACTTGCTTGCGATGGCGGCCGGGGTAATGCGTGGTACAGAATCGTAATCCGGAGACGTAGTCGGGGACAGGCAGAAGGTCAGGACGGGCGGCAGAGGTTCGTGGTCAGAGACGGGCAGACGGTCAGGGCAGCCAGCAAACAGGCAAGGTCAGGAAACGTAGCGGAACGGACTGGTATACGGGTAATCAATACGAAACTCCAAAACTCTCTCTAGACAAACTAACGCACACAAACAATCTGGCAGAGAGTGCACGGGGCGTGTACAATATATAGTACCAGCGGCCGGCAATTAGCAAATTACTGGAGCACTGGTCCTTTAAATCCAGACCAGCCGTCGTGAGCGCGCCCTAAGCAGCAGGTACGAACGCGGCGGCCGGCACAGGCAGGAGTCGGGAGCACAGGAGCGTGGACGGGTAAGTAGACTGGCACTGGAGCAGGGGGATAGTCGCGGGCGGCCGCAGCACCCGCGCCAGACCCCCTGCGGGCAGGGGGGCGGCCGCGGGGGGCTACGGCACCCGCGCCAGCCCCCATGACAGTAGCTATAGCAACCAGTGCTGGCAGCCTATCAGAAGAGATTGGACAGGTCTGTAACTATAGTGACCTGAGGAGCTAATGCAGCCCATACAAGAGGGGATATCTCAGAATAGGTAGGACACTGTTAATGGACACATTGCAAAGTGACTTGTTGCAATCCTTGTAGTGAGAAATCCCCTTTAAGTCGGATGTTTGTAACTCAAGGACTGTCTGTACCTTCAATGTCTTTTTTTGGTGTCATTCCGTAAGAATCCGCCAAGAAAATAAGTCTAAGGCTCCATCCTCAGCTGCCATATTGTTCTAGGGCAGAGTAAATATGTAACATGCCATACAGTCTTTGCTATGTCCATATGGCCTAGTCATTGATGTGATATGTGATAACTCCATACCGAGTTCATTTTCTGCTGTGACTTAGACTATGTTTTATTTATTACAAATTTTACATTAAAAAACTATGACAAACATATTTAACTTCCACACAGTGAAAATACAAATGTGCCAGGATTGAGGAATAACATTTATGTCTATATTCACATTGCAGACACAGTAAATACACTAAGGCATTGTTTATTAACATTCTCTGTCTGAATTGTGTCACAAAATCTTATGTTCTCACTAGCATATCTCTATATATCCCTTACCAGGTTGCTTCTGTCCCTTGGACTCCTGTTTGCCCCTGTCATTTTCTCTTTCATCAACCTCTTCTTCTGTATATCCTTGCCACTTTTTCTCCCCTTATAGAGATCTGCCACCTACTGTCTGCTCTACATGTGACATAGCCACCACCCATTGACTGTCTCCATTCTGTCCATCCACAGATCCCTTGTCAGTCTATTTTTCTCCTTCCCACCATTGTGCCCATGCCACCTAATGTCTTCTTCCCGCTACCCACAAAGCCCATTTTATTATTATTATTTATTTTAGTGCCATTGATTCCAGGGCACTGTACATTTGAGACGGGTACATAAATGACATTGGTCAAACAAGTACAAAGTGACAATAAGTGACTAACAACTGGTACAGAGGGAGAGAGGTCCCTGCCCATGAGGGCTTACAGTCTACAGGGAAGGGGTGAAGAGACAGAAGGTGGGGGGCAGACATGTTTGTGGGGTGGAGCAGTGCAACACGGTTAATGTTGGTTATAGGCAATCCTGAAGAGATGGGTTTTCAGGTTACGTTTGAGGCAAGTGAAAGTGGGGGAGAGTCTGAGGTGTTCAGGCAGTGAGTTCCAGAGTGTGGGGGAAGCACGAGAGAAGTCTTGGAGATGGTTATGCGAAGAGCTGATAAAAGGAGAACAGAGAAGAAGGTCCAGTGAGGAGCGGAGATTGCGTGAGGGGAGATATCTGGAGATTAAGGCAGAGATATTTTGAGGGGAGAGGTTATGGAGAGCCTTGTAGGTCAAGGTTGCTAGCTTGAACTGGATTCGCTGGGCAATGGGAAACCAGTGAAGAGATTGGCAGAGGGGAGAGGCAGAGGAGTAGCAAGGAGAGAGGTGGATAAGACGGGCAGCAGAGTTAAGGATGGTTTGGAGGGGAGCGAGAGTGCTAGATGGTTGGCCACAGAGAAGAATGTTGCAGTAGTCTAGGCGGGAGATGACGAGGGCATGGACAAGCATTTTTTTAGTATCAAAGTTAAGGAATGAGCTGATTTAGGAGATATTTTTTAGGTGGAGGTGGCAGGCAGAGGTAAGGGCTTGGATGTGCAGTTTGAAGAACAGATTGGAGTCAAAGGTTATCCCAAGTCAGCGGACCTGTGGAGCTGGTGGAAGAGTGTAGCCGTTGACAGTGATAGAGAGAATGGGTTGGGGGATAGAGTGGGATGGTGGGAAGATGATAAATTCAGTTTTCTCCACATTTAGTTTTAGGAGGCGGGATGATAAGAAGGATGATATGGATGAAATACAGTCAGGTATACGGGAGAGCAGAGAGGTGACATCTGGGCTGTAGATGTATAGTTGGGTGTCATAAGAATACAGGTGGTATTGAAAGCCATATGATGCTATCAGCTGACCCAGCCCAAGGGTGTAGATAGAGAAGAGTAGTGGGCCCAGGACTGACACCTGGGGTTCACCAACAGACAATGGGTGAGAGGAGGAGATGGTGCGAGAGTGTGAGACGCTGAATGTTCTATCGGTGAGGTATGAGGAGATCGAGGAGAGGGCCAAGTCCATGATGCCAAGGGAGGAGAGGATGTGTAGGAGAAGTGAATGGTTGACAGTGTCAAAGGCAGAGGACAGGTCTAGAAGCTGAAGCACAGAGTAATGTCCCACCTTTTGTTTCCCCACCACCCCCGTCGACAGAACCACTGCCGGGTTGTTTCTCCACATGCTCCCCATCTATTGTCTTTTTGCCCTGCTTTACTTCAATCTAGTGTCTCCTTTCTCCCAACAGATCTTCATCCCACCGACACCCTCCCTTGTGCAATTCCATAGAAACACTGCTTGGTTATTACTTGGTTATTACCATTGCTGTCCTCCCCTCCATGCTACTCTACATTCCCTCCACCCTATTCACCACATAGCCCTGCCATCTAGTTTTAAACCCCTTAGAGTCATAGCCGATGGATCTCCTTTGATACCCCCCCCATTTATTGTTTCTTGAGTTGTACCTCCATGAGTCCGCTTGGTTGGGATCAGGATGGACAAGGTACTCTGTACCAATAAAACGCCTACATAAGGCACCATATTTTACTTGGAAACAATATATCTAGGGTAAAATGACTAGAGTTTGCCTATTTTTATTCTTTGTGAATTCATACAATATTTGTGGAAAGAAAAGCCATACACATTTGAGGGACAGCAAGGGTCCATAGAAGACAATGGATTCTGTACTATGAAACCTTAGGAAAAAGCTAAGAATACTTTTATTGGTACAAAAGGCTGGAAAATGATGACACTTTAAAAAGTTTAGTGGTTCTTGTTGGTTGAGGGGGTTAGTAGGGATAATGAACCCTCATTAGCATTAGGGGCACACTTTAATTCAGGCCCCATTCTGCATTTTGGGGATTGCATTGGAAAATGTTGTACTTTATCACTGAAAGGGATCTGTCCAGTTACACACAATGTTATTATTACTATAGTATACATTATGAAATAGAAGGACCAGTCTAATGGAAGCGCACAGAACAGAAGAACTCGACTTTTATCAGTAAGATGTCTCTTTAAAGACATCTTATTGATAAAAGACATCTTTAAAATTAATTCAGATTTTAGATTGTAAACCCTCATGGGCAGGTCCTCTCCCCCTCTGTACTATACTTCCTCTGTTTTTACACCTAATGCCATCCTTGGCACTAGCACTTAATATGTACCATTAAAGTAAATAGAACATTCAGGATGGGATTGCTGCAGAAAAGTTGCTAAGCATTTCTGACCAAGAGAGAAAACCCAAACAGCAAAATTGTGCCAGATTTTGAGTGTGAGATACTGAATGTTCTATCGGTGAGGTATGAGGAGATCCAGGAGAGGGCCAAGACCGTGATGCCAAGGGAGGAGAGGATGTGTAGGAGAAGTGAATGGTCGACAGTGTCAAAGGCAGAGGTTTTTCTCAAATTTCCTAAGAAGAAAGAAAAATCAATTATAGAAAATTCACAACTGTGGATTTTGCAGCAGCTCTGGGTAATCCCCAACATATTGTACACCAATAGCGTTTGTTTGTGGATTTTGACTTTCCAAGAAAAACACCACTGATCAGATGAAGTTAAAGGCTGAATATACTGTAATTACTTCCAATTACTCACAAGGTGATGCATTTTCTGACTGTGCACTTATGCATTCCAACTTCTCCACTTAATCCAGACCACCAAGATGACTTCTTCCAGTTACAACTTGCCTCTGCTGAGTTTGCCGCAGTGACATTTTTGGTTTTTTGGTTTTCTAGAGCACCCCAATCTGTTGCAGAAGTGCATCAATCTTTAATGCTTATCTTGTTGTTACTTCTAATACTAGCGCAAATAGTATTGACCCTAGTAGTGTGCTTGCTGGGCAGCCCAGTGTACTCAGTGCTATACTGCAACAAAATTGTGTTGCCCTTTATCCCCTTTTGGCTTTTAACGTCATTGCAGTCCCTGCATTCATCACTGTGTTAGCTGTGCTTCTCGGTGTCCACAGTTAGTGTACTACATAAAAAGTGACTACAGTGAATAATGCATTAGTGCATTACGGATAGTTTCAAATAGTGCCTTATACTCCTATAGTTGCCTAAAATAGTTGTTGTATATGCTTTTGTATATAGTGCCATACTCACAGCAGCCAGAGTCCCCCAATATACTAATGCCACACACAGTGCCCCCTCTTAAGTGCTGAAAGTTAATGGCTTTATATAGGTTGCACCCCTCAAGAAATAATGAGAGACAGATGATATTGTCCACGCAATCTGATGTGGAGGGACACTGCTGCACACCAAGTAGGACAGTTGCCAAAGAAATATAATTCACAGTGAGAATCATACATGGATCCTTTACTCATGAATTGAACCTATGCATGATATTTTTTGGACATCCAATAGTTGCCTCAACAACTGGACAACCCAACATCTAGCAGCATCTTTTCATGCCCAATGTTATATTGGATAGGAGAATGTGCCTGGACAGCCCCTTTACATTACTCCACAGGAAATAGTCCCATTAGTCCTGTTGTACATTTGTGGTACTGTACTGCATATATCCCTAAGTACAGTCAGGGGATACCTGCTCTGCCATTCACTACACAGGCTGCAGAGTGCAAACGGAGACAGCACTTCCACCAGTCGACTAAATGTCATGCTACGCACTGGAACTCAAGTGCCTAAGGTAAAATATGGTCCTGCATTAGTTCATGTTTATTGTACTTGGCTTTTTTGTCTTTCATTATGTATTAAAATTCCCTTACCATGGGCACGTCACCAAGGAGTTTAAAACGATAGTAATAAAAATAATAATATGTGGCCCATTTTTCTTCAGAGCATTGTTAAAAGATAAGTTAAGGGTCTCTGTAACTACCTTATTTTTCCCTCAGATGGGGCATTATAATCCTGCTGACAAATTCTCTTTAGCGCAATTGTTCGGGTTATTTTTCCCCATAGGTCCCCATAAAATTAAAAACCCACATTAACCTCTCCTCTAACTTAGGCCATGAGCCATTGCTTGATGTCACAATTGGAAGTGAATGGCTCCAAGTAGTAATGTCAGCACTTGAACACAACAGCCTGAAGTCAACAGAAGACCTTGGGGAGATAGCATATGGAGGCAGTGGTAGAACAGAGGTGAGAGGGGAGGTGAGTAAAAGTCTTTTTATTTTATCAGAGCACCAGTAGCCTAAATAAATGTAATAAAAATACCTCAGACAACCTATTTTACTAATGTGCTTGACCCATACCACATACATCATTCACATGCTACACAAACCACTCATGACATACATCACATTTGGTGCTCAGGACACATGTCCAATAGTCTCCAACAAAATGGGAATCTCGCAAGAGAACAGAGAGTGACTTTTGATCACTATATTTACTATTTTGCCATAGGCAAACTTAAACTCTATCAGTTCTCAATCTATAAAACACTAAAACGTAACTTTTATTATGTATAACACTTAACCTCTATACACACTATTTAAAAACCTGATTTCTAACCTCTCAATTTATCCCTTTCTACTTCTGAAGGAATAACTCCTTTTCTATTATCAAGTCTGGTGGAACACCACCTATTAACAGGAGAACCTTATATATACAGTAATTTACTAACTCCAGTAAGGGATCCCAAGCATCCTACTTGGGCAGTCATCCCTAATCTGATGGACATAAAACATATAAGGTTTCCTTGTGAGACCCTCTGCAGCAGGTGACACTGTAGACAAAGGTGAGAAATCACAATTTAAAATGTCATGCCTGACCTCCCCAACATGTTTCACCAGCTAACCAGGCTTCATCAGATGTTAGAGGTCCGGTCCCATGTGGTCTAAGCTCATTTCCTTTTATATCATGTTAGGTACACACCCTATTCAGGTGCTCACCAATTAGCCATCAGAGAATCCACAAAACCTAAAGTCATTGGTAGCTGCAGTGGCCACCTATCTGTTCTGTGCACAGACAAGAATGAAGAGTTTGGAGGTCCCGATTTGACAGAAGGGTCCTGCACCTATTTATGAATTCTCCTGTCGATATGCCATAAACAGCTGAGATGGGAATACTCCTTATAATGATGCAGTACTCACTGGGAAAAACCTTAGCAAGCAGGAAAGAGAAGGATGCATTCTCACACCAATGTGTGGATTCAGTTCACTTTATTATTACATTTTTGAAAGGTCATTTGAGATCAATCAGAGGATGAGGAGCCTGTTCTTATAACTCCTGACCCCATGAAACATTTTGGTGAAACTCCAGCCGTTTCCTTATCAGTTTGTCATCTGTCTCTTTTGCACATCTCTCACACTTTATACATGCCTTACCTTGGAATCGCACAAGTTCTGAATTGTGGTACCTTCTCAATGAATTCACCAGCTCCCATTTGGTGGATAAAATATCCATTGCAGCGTTGACTGACCATTTTACACATGGGTTTTGGGGGTAAAACAAGATGTTAAGATTCAGACACATGTCTCTTAAAGTCTGAGCAGGAAGTTCGTCAACATAAATGGAATAAGTAAGGGTCTCCAGATGTTTAAGTAATGCCTTGCGATCTTCTACAACCTCCAACAATTTTATAGACTGAAGAAGCATCAAGGTGATTAGGTCTGGATGTTCTCGACCCATCTCTTTGTAAATGCTCCATAAACCAATGTGCCCACCATAGTTTCCTCCCAGAAGCTGCTTGAGTGCTTTGCAGCCAATGTACAGTAGGGAATGGAACAAAGCTATAGTGCCAGCTGCTACAACATGGATATCTTTACTGTACAGCTTAATGAACAGTGTGGACAGGCAGGTCTTCACATGTGGTTTAAACTTTTTAGGCCTGTCTTTAATGTACCTCTGTGCCAGGTCTGCAAATAATTCCAATGAATGTATCTGGATGGTAGAATCACAATTATTCATGTACTCCTTGCAGAATTCTAATATTTTGTGCAACTTATCACGTTGTTTTTTGGGTTTTATCAACCTAGTCATTTTTGAGAATGTTTTTAATGTCTCACTTATAACAGCTGGTTGTCTCTGCCCTTGTAATATGTCATATAGAACGCAAATTTTTTTATTAAACGTGCCAGTGCCATTTCTGGAGAACCCTCTGTAGCATTTCCCAGTGCTCTTACAGCAAGTGAGCACTCTTTAGAATCAGAACTTCTGATCTTCTCTATCATGATGTTCATTACATTTTTAGTGAGATTCTTCTGCATGAGCCCAGGATGGCGGAGTAGCTCTGAGAAGAACAAAGTGCTGGTAATGTTGGCTGCACAAAAAGGTGATTGCAGAACTAGAAGCAAATAACAAATGATGTCTTGTCGCCTATTTCCGTCAGTGAGGATCTCTTGGATATAGTAAGACATTGCAGCCTGGCCTTCTTTAATGGTATAGGAGATATCTGGATGGATCTGAACAGGATGGTGGACTGCAAAGACTTCTGGTCTCTCGGTTGGCCATGGCTTATGTTTTACCAAGTCCTCTACTGATTTGTGCTTCTGCTCTGTCATGGGTGCCAAGTGGTTGGGGATTTTTATAGTGTCCAGATGTAAATCTCTTGAACTTGTAACACATATGACATCAAAAATAAGTTGTATACAGCTAGCAAATTGATTCCTCTCTTCTTCTTTTTCCTTTAGGTAGTTCTGTAAAATCTCATTAAAGTTTTGCATGAGATCATGGATAACCATCATGATGCTGCTGTCTGTGGTGAGCTCAGTCATTGCTTCCACTTCACCCAAAATCCCAGGAAGATGTTTGACAAATTCATCTGCATGTTTCGATGATAATGCTGCCAGGGTCTTCAGTGTGCTGTACCGTGGCCATTCCAGTAGGGTCTTGAGATAGTATATGACGCATTCAAATCTATAGCTGCTGATGTTTACCAAGAGTATCATTGCATCTCTGGTGATTTCTCCATGATTCTGCTGTTCAGCATAAACCATGTGTTTGCAGGTTTTTTCAATCAGTTCATCAGTCAAATAATCGGTGGCATCAGTTCTTGCAACTGTAATTATTGAGAAGAACTTAAACACATTGACGAGGTCCTGTCCTCCCAGCCAGTGCAGGTGGCCTGTTACCAAGTTGGTCTTTGTCATGAGGTGGTTGGATTCCAAGGATGTCACAATGGCCGACAAACTGCATGCTAGTAGTGGCAAGTTCATGTGGTATATTGTTTCCACAAAATCAAATAATAGTTAATAATGATAAATTCATGCATTTCCTTGAATCATTGACATTAATGTAAATCTGTAAAAAAAAAACAAAAAAAACTGAAGATAATTATTTAAGGAAAAAATCTAATCGGTAAAATTACTTTTGTAGTCTTTCAAAAACTTTGAAACTCAAAGTTAATTGGCTCTTAAAGGGGCTTTCTCGTGAAGATATTCCCATCATTGAGGTATGTTCACCCCTATTAACTGCAGGAAAGAGATACTAACAAAGAGGACCTCTTGTTCTGTGGGTCCTGGTCCATTCATCCACAGTGACCCATAAATTGGAATGGCAAATACAGTATCACACATAAGGGAGTACACCCCTCACATTCTTGTAAATATTGTATTATATCTTTTCATGAGATAACACTGAAAAGTAGTCAGTGTACAGCTTGTATAACAGTGTAAATTTAGTGAAATTTAATCTAAGGGAAAATAGACAAACTGTGCCTTATCATCCATTTTCCCTCCATGGTGTCATGTGACTCGTTAGTGTTACGAGGTCTCAGGCGTGAATGATGTATTAAATTTGGTGTCATCGCTCTTACATGCTCACCCTAAGGGCCGGTTCACACGGCTTATTCAAGCCGTAATTGCGGAACGGATTTCGCCCGCAATTGCGGCTTGAGTAAGGGGCGGGGGCGCTGCCCGCCGGCCCCATAGACTTTCATTATCCATGCCACGTATTCCGCCGGGATAATGAACATGTCACTTTCTCCCCGCCCGGCAGATTCGCCGAGCGGTTAGAGGGGACGGAATCCATAGTTCTCTATGAGAACTGTGGATTACCGTAATGGCTGGCACGGATTCCAGCTGTATTGCAGCGCAGTACGGCGCGCAATACGGCTGCAATCCATCCCTGCAATAAGCCGTGTGAACGGCCCTTAACATTCACCAGCTCCGTGATGTCGTCATGGAGGAGTGGAAGAAGATTTCAGTGGCTGTAACCTGTGAAGCTCTAGTGAACTCAATGCCCAAGAGAGTTAAGGCAGTGCTGGAAAATAATGGCGGCCACACAAAATATTGACACTTTTTGCACAATTTGTCCATTTTCACTTAGGGTGTACTCACTTTTGTTGCCAGCGGTTTAGACATTGATGTCCGTGTGTTGAGATATTTTGAGGGCGCACCAAATTTACACTGTTATACAAGTTGTACATAGACTTCTTTACATTGTATCAAAGTATCATATCTTGAGTCTTGTCCAATAAAAAGATATAATACACTAGTTACAAAAATGTGACGGGTGTACTCACTTTTGTGAGATACTGTAGTTGCCATTCCAATTCATGGGTCACTGTGGATGAATGGACCAGGTCCGACAGAACAGGAGGTCCTCTTTGTTAGTGTCTCTTTGCTGCAGGTATACTCACTTTTGTGACACCTCATTTCCCATGCAGTGGAAGTTTTTTGGAAGAATGAAGAAATCAGGCGATACCTTTTGAGGCTAACTGAGTATATTTGATGGTGAGCTTTCGAGAGTACTAGCTCCCTTCTTCAGACATAATGTTATTATGTTATGTAAGTGGAAGTTTTTTGTGTTGACCATTTAATATATGTATAAAACGTACAACCCTATAAAGGGGTTGCAATGAGATAAACCTCTTAATTTTTAATTGTTATATCAATATTGAATAGTCGACGTTGAAGAAAACATACATTAGAGACCTACATAAAATGTAAGATTTAGTACTGTGGAAGGATATACAAGACTAAGTACATGGTTTCTTACTATAGTCTACTTAAAAATGTTGTCGGCCTTTATATTGCAAAAACAGCGCCACCCTCATCCATCAGCTGTTACTGGTATGGCCAGCCCTCAATGGTTGTTTTTCTGGAGAACAGGCAGAATCTTCTCCTTAACCCTTTTTACTTTTTAAACAAAGAAGATTAGTTTTTGTAGGTATCAGATTTTGTAATGCATATTGTAATATAGTAAGGGGAGCTGTATAAATGAGGTTGCAGCAGGCATGCACTTGAAAGTTGCCAAAAATAGACCAAATTATGACAAATTTTTGGACAGAAGTCATAATCATATTTTTGCTGTGCTCTGTTTGACACATTTATGTTGCTTACATCACCTTATTGCTGGCATACAAATACACCAGGGTTGTACGTCTATTGGCCCACGGTGCTATTCTTCTCCTAACCAGTAGAACCACGTCAGACCGTGCATATGGCTCTCCAGATATTGGCAGCTGCAGCTGACACCAGTGATGTCACAGCATTAATGGAACATGGAACCTGGGTCATATACATGGTGGGTTATAATGCTGGCCTGGCATATAGGCGTCAAAAGTAATATAAAGCACAAAATAAAAGTGTGGTGCTATATAGTGAGATGACGTAACATTTAAAGCAATCATGGTTTAAAATGAGAGATTCATTATTGTACACACAGTGGATTGATGATATATATATATATATATATTATATATATTATATATATATATATATATATATATATTATATATATATATTTATAGGTTTTGTGCCAATCAGACATGTTAAAGTTCAAAGAATGTGGGCACAGATCATGTTCTAAAACCCAGCAACTAAAAAACTTGTCCACCCCTGACCATAATCAGCTGCAATGTAGGACAGGATTTTAAATGATGCACAGAAAATCTCATTTTCATTAAAGCAATATGTAGTGGCCTCTAAACTAGGGGGGAAGCAGGCCCCCTCACCACACTTGCACTAGTTGTCCCCTCACTGGTCAGGCAGAGGGCTCCTGAATCACTCTATTGTCATATAGAGAGAACTGTGCAGCCATACAGTTACAGCAGCACAGTCCCGTTTATCATCTCCCTGCAGTTCTCTCATACTTGCCGACCTTTCAGAGAGGGATTCAGGGGGATTCTGTAATGCGGTATCCCATGTGCACCAATACAAAATTTTGCGTGAACCATGCCACGTTCGACACCACACATCTCCTTTTACATGCCCACTGATATCATCTTTTCTATGCTGGATGGATGTGGTATCACCCAGCTTTCCTGGACGCTGGAGCCACAGCAGTCACTTTCCTTTGTTACTAGCATATGCAGAGATACAGGTTAAGTACAGTATATCCTACAACCCTGTTAACAGAAAACTGTGATTGCTGTGAGGCAGGGAGCGCAAGGTTTCTATGACAAACTATGACGTAGAGAGCAGCAGAGGAAGGCCCAAGGCCCTATGAGCACTGGTGGCCCTCCTGGGTGGACACCTACCCTGCTCAGTGGCATACCTCGGCCCCTGCAGCGGTTTTGGGCAGCACATCTGTGCCTGGAGCAGGAGACGAGAGACAGCGATGTCATCACGCCTCATGCGCTGCTGTATCTCCTAGGCCAAAAGCCTGTAGACTTCCGGCTTAGGAGATGCTGGGTGCAACGTCTTCGCATAGGTGGGGTGATGATGTCTGGCCACTCACGCCGGAAACTAGCTCTGGAACCAGCTCCTTGGTGGGGGAGCGCGGAGAGGTGAGTAGCGTTATTTTTTTCCCAAGTCAGAGTGGCCATATCTGTCTACAGGGGATTGTATATACAGGGGGCTGTATACATAGCTACAGGGGGCTGTATATTTACCTACAGGGGCTGTATATACAGGGGGCTGTAAACCTACCTATGGAGGGCTATATACCTACCTACAGGAGGCTGTATGCATACCTACAGGGGGTTGTATATCTACCTACAAGGGCTATATACATCTACAGGGGGCTGTATACCTACCTACAGGAGGCATTTATACCTACATATCTTTAGGGGGCATATATACTTATCTATTTACAGAAGGAATATATAACTACCTACAAGGGGCAAATAAATTGGGTATGGAAAGTATTCAGACCCTTTAATTTTTTCAATCTTTCTTTCATGGCAGCCATTTAGTAAGATCCAAAAAGTTCATTTTCTGCTCATTAATGTACACTCTGCACCCCTCCCCCCATCTTGAAAGAAAAAAAAACAGAAATGTAGATATTTTTGCACATTTATTAAACAAGAAAAACTGAAATATCACATGTTCATAAGTATTCAGACCCTTTGCTGTGACGCTCATATTGAACTCACATGCTGTCCATTTTCTTCTGATCCTCCTTGAGATGGCTCTACTCCTTCATTGGATGCCAACTGTGTTTAATTAAACTGATTGGACTTGATTAGGAAAGGCACACACCTGTCTATATAAGACCTCACAGTGCATGTCAGAGCAAATGAGAATCATGAGGTCTAAGGAACTGCACAAGGAGCTCAGAGACAGAATTGTGGCAAAGCACAGATCTGGCCAAGGTTACAAAAGAATTTCTGCAGCACTCAAGTTTCTAAGAGCACAGTGGCCTCCATAATCCTTAAATGGAAGAAGTTTGGGATGACCACAACTCTTCCTCACCCGGCCGTCCAGCCAAACTAAGCAATCGTGGGAGAAGAGACTTGATGAGAGACGTAAAGAAGAACCCCAAGATCACTGTGGCTGAGCTCCAGAGATGCAGTAGGGAGATGGGAGAAAGCTCCACAAAGTCAACTATCACTGCAGCCTCCAACATTCGGGGCTTTATGGCAGAGTGTGGCCGACGGAAGCCTCTCCTCAGTGCAAGACATAGGAAAGCCACATACAGTTTGCAAAAAACACATGAAGGACTCTCAGACTATTAGAAATAAGATTCTCTGGTCTGATGAGACAAAGATTGAACTTTTTGGTGTTAATTGTAAGCGGTATGTGTGGAGAAAACCAGGCACTGCTCATCACCTGCCCAATACAATCCCAACAGTGAAACATGGGGGTGGCAGCATCATGCTATGGTTTGTTTTTTTCAGCTGCAGGGACAGGATGACTGGTTGCAATTGAAGGAAAGATGAATGCAGCCAAATACAGAGATATCCTGGATGAAAACCTCTTCCAGACGCTCTGGACCTCAGACTGGGCCGAAGGTTCTTCTTCCAACAAGACAATGACCCTAAGCACACAGTTAAAATAACAAACCAGTGGCTTCAGAACAACTCTGTGACCATTCTTGACTGGCCCAGCCAGAGCCCTGACCTAAACCCAACTGAGCATCTCTGGAGAGACTTGAAAATGGCTGTCCACCAACGTTCACCATCCAACCTGAGGGAACTGGAGAGGATCTGCAAGGAAGAATCCCTAAATCCAGGTGTGAAAAACATTCCCAAGAAGACTCATAACTGTACTAGCTCAAAAGGGGGCTTCTACTCAATACTGAGCAAAGGGTCTGAATACTTATGACCATGTGATATTTCAGTTTTTCTTGTTTAATACATTTGCCAAAACATCTACATTTCTGTTTTTTTCCTTTCAAGATGGAAGGGGGGGGGGGGCAGAGTGTGCATTAATCAGCAAAAAAATTTACTTTTTGGATCTTACCAAATGGCTGCAATGAAAGAAAGAGTGAAAAATTTAAAGGGGTCTGAATACAGACAGGGGACTGTTTACCTGCCTACAGGGGACTGTATATCTACCTAAAAGGGAGCATATATACCTAGCTATCTACAGAGGTAAGTAATGTATATATTTATTCCTGTGGGTGTTCATGTTGGTTGGGGGGGCCCAGTGCCCTGCTCGGCCCAGGGGCCCATAATGCTCTAAAGACGGCCTTGGGAAGTCCGTTTTCAAGGCTGCAGATAGAATATATAGTCTAGTCATGCATTACAGCAAGTTGGCCGGCTCTTCTATAGTGCATGCAGTAGTAAGAGACTGTCATCACTTACTGCCATAATAGTATGAATATCAATAAATATCAATAAAGAAATACATTGTAGCCCGTAGTACCCCTCCTAAAAGGGGTTTTCCCAAGACTTTAACTTCCTTACCTCTTACCTGATCAGGATAGAAGATTAACATACCTTGAACGTCTGCAGAGGAGTGAAGGATGGGGTTGAGCAGAGCAAGGAAGCAAGGAGCGTCTCTAATGTTTACTCAAATAATAACATTACAACCAACCAGTGTATTCTCTATAGAGCAGACAGCCTTATACGCTGCACTTTTCTCCCCAGCCCCTTGCAAACTGGTTCATGTTCCCTGTCATCAGATAAGAAGTGGAAATACGCAAGTGCGCCCAGATCAGCTCCTGTCAGTGTCCTGGTTGTGTCTAATGTGAACTTTCAGGAAACTAAGGGCATCTGATTAAGGCTGTAGCTCTCAGAGGCTTCACTTTTTCTAATGACATATATTTAGAAAAGTGATTAAATACCCATTTTGGAGGATCCTACGTCAACATTACATTGTGGCAAAACCCCTTTAATAAAAAAAAAGAAAAAACAGAAAAAAGAACTGAACATTCTCTTTATTCTCCAGCTGTGGCTGATGAACTCTGTAGTTACCGATCCAGTATATGGTGGCACCAACTTGTCAAATTATAGGTGTATTTTTCTATACATTCTGTGAATGGAGCAATTTCATGATGTGTTCTCAGGGAAAGTTTTCACACTGCGCTAAATAGCATCTCCACTTTACTTAGCAAAACAACCCCCTTGGTGAACAATGCCCCTGATGCCCAAGTGCTTCCAGAGGCTAGAAACAAATCAGATGGATACAACTGACAGATATGCAACTGGTATTTTTTCTAAAAAAAAAAAAGGTGTACATTTCTAAGGTAAGGCAGAAACGTGGTCTGAACAGAGCCTGGCAACATTTTGTATATTTTTGTATTTTAAAGCATCTTTATTTCTTTATATCATTATTTTAGCATCTTGTGCTTCTAACATTGTATCTTTATTTCATTGTAATTAGATTCCTGCCATAGATCTCACGGTGTTCTCAGAAAAGATCAGTTTAACCCTACACTGGATATTAGGCTTTGATGCATGGCTACTCTATGAATCTCCAATTTGAGGGCTTAAAATTTTCAGTGCTGGATGGTATTTGTATTTTCTGTTGCAGCCATTTGGTTTCCCACTAGGGTCTGATAAAGTGAAGGAATAAATAAGATACAATGAGACAGTCAAGATAGAATACAGATCTATTTTCACAGATTTTGCACGGATTACTGTGAACGATGAGGCCATGAAGATTGCCATAGCAGAAGAAGAATGGGCTCTGGATAACTATATTACTCCCCTGACTGAGCCCTGAAAAGACAGTAGGTCAAGGGAGAAAGAAATGCACCATAGCTGAGCACACAAAACAAAGCGGGCCCCCTCCCTTAAAGAGACATACACATATAAAGATTAAAAGTATGTGCCAAATTGTGTAGCATGCAAATTTTGTGCATGTTTAGAGAGACTAAGGCTGCTGACATGTCATATACTTAACCCTTTAACACAAACAAAAAAAAATTATTTTACTCTTAATTTTTTTCCTCCTTGCCTTCCAAAAGCCATAACTTTTTTATTTTTCCACCTACATAGACATATGAGGGCTTTTTTGTTGCGGGACAAGATGTTCTTTCCAGTGGTGTTTTATTACTATAGAATATACTGGGGAACGGCAAAAAAAATTCTAAGTGGGGCAAAATGTGAAAAAAAAATGTACTTGCGCCATGTTTGCGGGAGTTTTGTTTTTGCGGCGTTTAAACTTTGGTAAAAATGATGTGTTATCTTTACTCTATAGGTTGATACGCATCCGGCAATACCAAACATGTAGGGTTTTCCTTTATGTTTTGGTGAGGTAAAAAAATTCCAAACATTTTTCAGATTTGAAATTTGCGCCGTGGTGCCATTTTGTGCGACCAATAACTTTTTTGTACTAACACCTACGGACGTCAGTGAGGGTGAAATTTTTGCAGGCCAAAGTGTACTTTTTATTGCTAGCAGTTTGGAATGCATGCGACTTTTTTGATCACTTTTATTCCAATTTTTATAGGACATGAAATGACCAAAAAACCCGCAATTTTGCCGTTTGGAATTTTTTTTTCTTCTACGGTGTTCAGCATATGGGATAAGTGATGTTATATTTTTATAGATCGGACTTTTTCGGACGCGGCGATACCAAATATGTGTAACTTTTTTATTATTTTATTGTTTTTATTTGTAAAATGGTGAAAAGGAGGTGATTTGAACTTTTAATACTTTTTTTTTTTTACACTTTAAAACTTTATTATTTTTTTTTTGACTGTAACATTGAGTCCCCCTATGGTGCTTGACCACTAGGGGGCGCGATCGTTAATACAGCCTAATGCATTGCATAGACAGTGCATTAGGCTGTACCAAGATGGCGTTTTCCCCACTTCCTGTTTCGGGCCGGAAGTGGGGCAAACGGGACTATGGCAGCAACCAGAGCCTTCACAAGGCTCTGCGCTACCATGTTAGCCCATCGGGACTCGGCGATTTTATCTGAAAAACGGTGCGCAGCACTGTTTTTCATTCATTTAGACGCCGTGCCCATCTTTGCTGCGGTGTCTATAGGGTTAAACAGCGCAGGCGGGCGACGCCGCCCCCCCGTGCTGCAAGCACCGGGTGTTAGCTGCAATTAGCCGCTAACACCCGGCGGCTGTGTAACAGGGTCGCGCTGCGATCCTGTTACACATCTCCTTACAACCACCATGACGTACCCATACATCATGGTGGTTGAAAGGGTTAAAGGGGGTTTCCAAGATTTTTAAAAACTTTCCTACTGTGCTAAAATAGAAAATTAACCCATGGTTACCTCTCTAAAATAGAAAATTAACCCATACTTACCTCTTCAATCACCACCTTTCCAGCACTGCTTTAGCTCCAGTGTTCCCCCATGGTCTCTCACTGATGACATCACTCTCATGGATCACATGACGCTGCAACCAATCTTTGGCATGTGACCACAAAGGTCAGTGATTGACTGCAGCATCATGTGATCCATAAACGTGATGTCATCAGTGAGGGACCAGGGGGAACACTGGAGCTCTGGCAGTGCTGGAACAGTGATGACGGGAGAGGTGAGTATGGGTTAATTTTCTATTTTACCACAGTGGGAGGTGGTAGCGAAGTTTTTAAAAGTCTTGGAAAACCACTTTAAGTGGTTAGTTGCCTGTTAGAAAATATAGAAACCTGGCTGTATCAGAGTCAGGTGTCTACTGGTCACAATGGACCTGTAAGCCCTCCATGTATCATCTATAGTGCCCCCATAGGGCACCATATGCTTCCAAAAAAGCAATGCTGGAGAAAAATAGCTTCATTATATACAAACTGTGTTCAACGTGTGCCCCAATTTATTTTCTTATTTATTTTCTTATGTGTATATCTTATGTGTATTTCTGCCTTAAAGGGGTTGTCTCATTACAGACATTGATGGTATATTGCTAGGGTATGCCATCAATGTCTGATAGGTCCGGGTCCCACCCATCTCCTAAACGAGCCCGGAAACCTCTTCGTTCTGAACGGAGAGATGGTCAGGACTCTCCCATAGTCTTGAACGGAGGGGTTTCAGAGCTCGTTCAGGAGAGAGGTGCCGGACTCACACCTCTCAGATATCGATGTTATATCCTAGCAATATGTCATCAATGTCTGTAGTGAGACAACCCCTTTAAGACAGAGTCACATGGAAGTAAAATAAGGGCCCATAGCATACTCTTGTACATAGACCTGTAATACTTCTTTCTACTGTGTTTGGCCACCTTAAGGCTACGTTCACACGGCCATCTGTGGGACGTAATTCGGTCCATAATTACGCGCCAGAGTGCGCCAATTACGGGCTGAATCCGTCCTGGTAACTACGGTAATCCACAGTTCTCATAGAGAACTATGCATTACGTCTCCTCCCCCTGCTCGGCGAATACGCCGTGGGGGGGAGATAATTCACATGTCACTTCTAGCGGCGTATACGCGCCGCTTGTAATTTTTGTCTATGGGCCGGTGATGTGCCGGCCCCCCGCTCGCTCCCCCGCTCCCGCCCCGCCCCCGGCCACATGGCGTAACTGCGGGGCGTAATTATGCCCCGCATTTAACCCATGTGAACATAGCCTAAGGGTTGTCCACTTTAAAAAAAAAAAATTTTACAATCCTGCTGGGGGGAAGGAACTTGTACATGCAGACTAGTCAGGAGATTGCCATTCAGAAATATTTTTACTGCCAAAGTGTGTATTGTGAATGCTCCTGGGGCCCTATCATAAAAAAAGCTATACTCACCTTATCCTGTTCCCGGATTGCAGCACCACGTCTCTCCAATCTTCTGTTTTCGATCCCCTACTTCCAAACGGGGATGTCATTGCTGCAGTTGCTGATTGGCTGCAGCAGTCACATGCCTCTATTTACATCTCTTCCGAACGGTGATGTAAAAGAGAGGCACATGACCACTACAGCCAATCAGCAACTGCAGCAGTGAGGTCCCCGTTTGGAAGTAGGGGATTGGAAACAGAAGACTGGGGAGATGCGGCACTGGAACCAGGGGGCCCCAGGAGGATTATACAATTTTTGTTATCCCAGTGGACAACCCCATCTAAGTCACACTATCCAAACAGCTTTGGTTCAGTATGCACCTACTCTGAGGCTCCCTAATCCCCCTCAGCTTTTATTTTTTATTACTTCCTAGAGATTGTAACAGTCCATTGCTTCTACTGACATTAACTTCCATTCATTGCAGCTGCCATAAAGCGATCACACTTTGCTGCATTGTCTAGGCAGGCAATACAGGAAGGAAGTATTTGTCTCCAATATGGCAACCCAGGGACATTTTTAGAAAATAGATATAACATTTTAAAACATAAACGCGTTTCAAATCCTGGGTTATCTTCGCTCTAACATTAACAAGCTTTACTTTTCACATCATCCTGTATTCTGTCAAAGGACTTTGACACACTATGTCATGTAACTATGTAAAGTCTAAGTCTCTGACAGTTCTGCAGGGCATTCTCAGGGCTTTGAAATGGCCCATAGCCCAACAGGTTATTGTTGTGAGACACTGTAACATGTTATTTAAAGGGACTTCAAGGAGATTTCACTTTATAGCATAATGATGTAAGCAAAAGAAAAGTAGAAGCATCTGTGTCTGATCTTTTTTTCACAGGTCAGAGAAATGCATGTCTGCTGGTGCAAAATAACACAACTTGCAATGTTCAGTGCAGGATAAGCTTTTGACGTAACTCTTGCTAATGAACATTTATGGACATGATAAATGTATGCTCTCCATCAGGGGTACTACCTTTATTACCCATCAAGTGGTACTACTCTTAGCCCCAAAACCACTAAACTTACGATACTTACTTGCTATTTATCAAATTCTGCATGGAAGTCATAAAGTTTCAATTACTTGGCAATGATGTTCCTGTTTCCAAACATAGTGCCCTTCATGTCACATACAGCACTGTGTAAATGTTTTAAACGTGTGTTTCCAAAAAAGTTTAGTTTTATCAGTTAACAAAAACACCCCGTCTTTGAAATCCTGGAAGTGATGATGTGGCCGCACAGAGCCCTGATCTCATCATCATCCTGTCTGCGATTACATGAAGACACAGAAGATCTGTGATTCCTTCTCCAAGATGTTTGGAACAATCACCCTGCCGAGTTCTTTCAAAAACTGTAGATGTGTAACTGAAAGAGCTGATGCTGTTTTGAAGGCAATGGGTGGTCACACCAAATATTGATTTGATTTTGATTTTTTTTTTTTTTGTTCATTCACTTTACCTTTTTTGAATAAAGTATATAGTGAGTCCCCGACTTACACCATTCTGACTTACTTCTGTCCCCTAGTTACTTATGTGGCATGCTGGAACTTGTCGTTCCATAGCAGATAGTACCGTAGCTGTGGAACGACAAGTTCCAGCATGCCACAGCAGCAGATGAGGTGAAAGCTTCTTAACAGGGGCACAGACAGCAAAACAAATGTAAAAACCCTTCCCTGCAGTATCCAAAACTGAAAAAAACCTTTTGTGCTGGAGATATATTTAATAAATATACCCGTTCCAACATACAAATTCAACTTAAAAACAAACCTACAATCCCTATCCCGTTCATAACCCAGGGACTCCCTGTACTTGTTTCATTGATTAGCTTTAAACATGTAGGCAAAGGTCAATAAAGACTATTACCAATAACACTGCTGTTCTGATTTTGCTTTTCTCTTCAGAGTTAGGAGCAGATCGTATCGCACCTTTTTGTTAACAAGTCTATCTAGTTTACAACCACCTGTCTCTGCTACTACAGGATGAGGAGGTGGTCGAGATGATGACTTACTCCCTGCTGTTATTCTTATCTTGAAATACAGAAGCTCTTTTACACTTCTAACTGACAAGCTTTAACCCTTTAGAGCTCTGTAACCTTGTGCACTACAGATTACACACCTCCAGTAGTCATTTCACTGGACTAGGACCAGCAAGCAATAGCATAGCTGATATGCCAATCACTGAGATAGATCCACCGACAGCCTAACTAGGAAGTCTGAATCTGAAGCTGGCTGTGGCTTGATAAAACAGCATGGTAAGACAACCCCTTTAACTGACAGAAATTAACTATTAACACTTCTATTTATGAAAGCATTCTTACTGTGTAGCATTTGTTTGCCCACCTGCCTAAAACCTTTGCATAGCGCTGTAAGGCCTCGTTCACACGGCTTATTCTGGGACTGATTGGAGCTGTACTGAGCGCCGTATTTGCGCTGCAGTACGGCTCCAATTCGTCCCAGTAACTACTGTAATCCACAGTTCTCATAGAGAACTATGGATTCCGTCTCTTCTCCCCGCTCGGCGAATCAGCCAAGGGGGGAGAAAGTGACATGTGAATTATTTACGGCGTGTACGCGCCATAGATAATGACAGTCTATGGGGCCGGCGAGCTGACGGCCTCCCACCCCGCCCCACCCTGCACGGCAGCCGGCGTAATTGTGGGGCGAAATCCGTCCCCGCAATTACTTCGGCAATAAGCCGTGTGAACATTGCCTTAGTGTAAGGCTATGTTTACATGGCTTATTTGTGGGGCGTAATTACGCCCCGCAATTACGCCGTGTGGACGGGGGCGGAGGAGGGAGCGGGGGGCCGGCACCTCGCCGGCCCATAGACTTGTATTACCAGCGGCGTGTACACGACGTAAATAATGTGCATGTCACTTATCTCCCCCCACGGCGGATTAGCCGAGCGGGGAGAGGAGACGTAATCCATAGTTCTCTATGAGATCTGTGGATTACCGTAATGACTGGGACGTATTCCAGCCGTAATTCACGCACTACGCTGCGTAATTACGGACTGAAATACGTCCCATTTTAAGCCATGTGAACATAGCCTAAGGGAACGTATTGTGGTGCCCACAGGTAAGTGCCTCAGTATAAGAAGAAAATGTAAAGCCAGCTCACCAGAATAAAATCAGCCCATCTGAAGTCCTTTGCGTGTATCCTGTCTGGAGAGATGGCACAGTGAAGCAAAACTAGGAGGCGATACAGCAACCGGACAATGTACAAAAATAAAATCACTGCTTTATTGTGACACTTAAAAAGCCAGCGTCCCCACAGAAAAAACAGTCAGTGCTGACGCGTTTCGGGCGATACGACGCTCTTACTCATAGCAAGTGTCACAATAAATCAGTTTGCTTTTATTTTTCTACATTCCTTATCCAGTTGCTGTATAGCCTCCTAGTTTTGCTGCAAGTGCCTCAATATGACTTCATTAACGGTGATGAAAGTACACGTTTGCAAGTGTGTTGTTTCAACACGAGGCAGCTTTCTGACTTGTATACAGGTCACTTCTTTTTACGGGTGTACCTTACATGCCCAGAAATATGATTGTAAAACTGAACTACACCGATGATTTTACACAGCGCCTAATAAGTGCTGTACTTGTTAAATAATTTTACCGTATTTGCAGAGCGTACTTTGGCGCAAATAAGCTGCGTTAACACCCCTGAAACGCACAGACCGCAGTTAGTATTCTCTTCCCCCGTCACATGGACCCTAACTATAGCTGTAGCAGCCATAGAAGCTGATGTACTATGGATTAAAGGGGCCCACATATTTGTAAGGAATAACAATTTGGTGGCTCTTTAGCACTACTGTATGGCTGTGATATATGACACTATTGTCCATACCTTTAATTTGCTACTTTTATAGCTGTTTCAGTTTCTTGTCATTAGCTAGTGGTGACTCCTCTCATTATGCTATGGGCCCTGTGTATTCCAGTTACACTTAGACATGGACATAATACAAAATGTAGGGAGGTTGTCTCAAAAAGACAGGCAATAAGGTACAGTCATATATACATAACAGCAACTTATGGAAAGACGTATGACAGTACATCATAGTTAAGGAGTTAAATAGAGTAAATAAAAATGTAAAAAAAATAAATTTGATGATTATAAAAAATAGTTATGTTACACAAAATATACAATAAATATATATTTTTTAAATACACAATCTTTACTTAAGGAAGGTGAATAAATAGTTAAAACATATGCATATTTGTTATGCGCCTACAATAAAGGTTATTTTTAAAGACCAGGAAGAACATTAAAGGGGTTGTCTCACCATGCTGTTTCACAGATCCTGCTCCTCACAAAGCAGCTGATCCTGCTACAGTGACATGACTGCTGGAGGTTTGTAAACTGTAGTGTACAAAGCTACAGAGCTCTAAAGGAATAAAGATTGTCTGTCAGTCACGTAAACAAGCTCCTGTCTTCAAGTGCAGTGAGTGGAGTCACCATCTAGGCTACTGCTTCAGCCTGCAAGAGCGATGGGTCCGGTATCTAGGGAAGCTTGTATACAAAAACAGGAGGTAAGATCTGCTCTTAACTCTGAAGAAAAGCAAAATCAGAAAAGCAATGTATTTATTAATATTCTTTATTTACCCTGTCCTACATGTTTAAAGCTAATCAATGAAACGGGCATACCTCTTTTTTAAAAAAAAAATGAAAAAAAAATAGGTGAAATTTTTTTCTTTTATACACTTCAGTTTTATAAAAAAATTAAACCATAAATATATCAGGGAATGATGTCTTACAGGGGTTCTACCATGACTTCCTTTGGCCTTCTTGATGCATATTTTGGCGCACAACAGGGCACATTTATAAAGTGCTGCAAAGATACAGCTAAGCAAGTGCGCAAGGCAGAAGATCAGTACTGGTCGGATCCTCTGAAAACGAGCAGTACACAGAGTTAACAGAAATTAGAGAGCTGATCTACTATGGTAGATATTTTTTAATCAATTCTTTTTACAAACTTAAATGTGCATTTTTGATGTTTCCACATCAATATTATATCATGGCAAAAAACCCTTTAAGAATATATGAGACTTAAATTTGCTACGTAGGCTTAAGCATAAAAACTTATGGCTGACGGAATTAAGAAAATAATGAAAAAAATCACTTTTTTATTAAGTGGGCATTTTTCTCTAGAATAAAAATTCAATACATATGAATAGTCTAAGATCTGATTAATTATGCACTAATATATTTCCTGCTTTAGTGTCCCTGCGTAGCTGGTTGTTATTTAGGACCCTGGAAAGCTAGGTGACAAATCCTCTGGGATCTATACAGTGTCTGCTGCCTATATTGGCTGTCACACAGCTTTCCCAGAAAACGATACAACTAAGGAACAGCTTAATAGTAATTGCTTTACACATGAGAATAACCCAGGTCCTTCTGTCTGAGAAATAGATCTTTAGCATGACCTAAGCTGACACAATCCTATAAATACATAGCTATCGTTAGCCCAGCAAACAAACAGAAGAAGATGGGACCGGATGGTCATTTGACAGGTTAAAGGGATAATTCAATTTCTGTGTTCAGTAAATCATTGAGCTAACCTTGTCCTATTGTATTATGATTCAATTTATTTATATCTGGTCAGCTCGGCCGATGGAGGAATAATGTGTTCCTATTCTCTTTTGCCAGCTGAGCTACATTGAAATCTCAATCTACAGGGAATAAAGATGAATATGGTAATTTGTCAGGATCCCAAGATTTTCTTTTCACTCCCCACCAAGTAGTAAAAATCTCCTTTTATATTTTTACCCCAGAAATTGCTTGCACACACAAAGCCATACCCTCCAGTCTGTGTTTTGATCCTTATTGTGTCGAGAACATGAAAACAGCTGAATTAGTCACGGATGTAAAAGATTTATTGGGGGGTATGAGGATGTGTGCACATGTGAATAAAAATGAGCTGGCCTGTTAAATGAGATTGGACGAACAAATGTGTCTCTTCACATACGTGGAGGTATTTCATCCTTGTAAATCTGCAAATGCAGGATGTAAGAAGCCGTAATAATAGCCCACATTCTGATAACAAAGGATTGATGTATGGTGGAGTATATACAGATACACAGCAAGAAGAATATTTATAGATCCGTGCATTAGAGACAGCAGAAATCAAGTGAAGACTTGATTACATTTCTACAGTTCTGCTGAGAGCCAAACAATAGACTTATTGGACACCATGAAGAAGAAATTAAAGTCATACATTATTGTTTTTTGTTATTTGCAATGATCAGTCCACTCACCCGTCAGTATATCTATCTATCTATCTATCTATCTATCTATCTATCTATCTATCTATCTATCTATCTATCTTGTTTTCATTCAATATCTATCATTTATCTGCCTTATTATCTATTTCATGTCTACATGTCTGTCTATCTATCTATCTATCTATCTCATATCTATCTATCTATCTATCTATCTTGTATTCATTCAATATGTATCATTTATCTGCCTTATTATCTATTTCATGTCTACATGTCTATCTATCTATTTATCTATCTATCTATCTATCTATCTATCTATCTATCTATCTATCTATCTATCTATCTATAATTATGTTTTCCATTGCAGTATGTGTCCACTTTGGATCAGAATCTATCTGTCTGTCTTGTATTTATTCAATATGCATAATTCATCTGTCTATCTATCTATCTATCTATCTATCTATCTATCTATCTATCAATTTAATATGTATCATTTATCTGTCTATGTATCTATTTCATGTTTACCTTTCTGCCTATCTATCTATCTATCTATCTATCTATCTATCCATCTATCTATCCATCTATCTATCCATCCATCTATCCATCTATCTATCTCTCCAATCATCTTTCTATCTCTCCATCCATCTCTCCATCTATCTACCTTTCCTTCTATCTCTCCATCCTTCTATCCCTCTATCTATCTCTCCATCCATCCCTCCATCTATCTCTCTATCTATCTCTCTATCTATCTATCTATCTATCCATCTATCTCTCCATCCATCTATCTATTTTGTATTCATTCAATATGTATCATTTATCTGTCTTATTATCTATTTCATGTCTACATGTCTATCTATCTATCTATCTATCTATCTATCTATCTATCTATCTCTAATTATGTTTTCTATTGCAGTATGTGTCCACTTTGGATCAGAATCTGTCTGTCTTGTATTTATTCAATATGTATAATTCACCTGTCTGTCTGTCTATCTATCTATCTATCTATCTATCTATCTATCTATCTATCTATCTAGCTATCTATCTATCTAGATATCTAGCTATCTATCTTTTATTTATTTAATATGTATAATTTTTCTGTCTATGTATCTATTTCATGTCTACCTTTCTGCCTATCTATCTATCTATCTATCTATCTATCTATCTATCTATCCCTTTTCTATCTATCTATCCATCTATCTATCTCTAATTATGTTTTCTATTTCAGTATGTGTCCACTTTGGATCAGAGATGGGTCAAAAAAGCTGTGACGTTAGCCTGAAGTGCACAACTGCATGCACATTGGCGGAGCAGCTGATAGCAAAAACGGAACTAGTCTTAAAGGGAATGTGTCATCAAAAAATAACTTATTTTTAACTCACGTTTTTATGTTAAACACATTTTTTAGGAATTATGTTTTTTTTTAATTTTCCATATCGCTTTTTCAATATTTTTAAATAATTTTTAAGTCTTGCAGTTTTCACTTTGGCCCCTAGATCTAATAATAGTCTGACACTTCCTGTTCTGTAGAGAAAATAACTGAAAGGAGACACCAATGTGAATAGATAACACAGGATTAACCAGTCATAAGAGGAGATAGTCACAGCTCACCCTCTCCCCTTCCCTGCACACTGACTTCTTCCCAGGTCACAGAGCATGCCTAGAAAACTCTCCTATAGAAGTCAATGGGACTGAGTCAGTCCACAGACTCCTATTGCATGTGCATGAAGCTGCTGTAAAGTATCTGTCTAAATGCTGCTACAGCAGTGCAAGCAAGAATGCTGTCCCCACAATCATATACAGGCAGTCTCCGACTTACACCGTTTCAACATCTGTCCACTAGTTACAAACATTGACTTATTGAGCATGCTAGCACTTGTAATTTCATGTTCCACAGCAGGTAGTAGCTGTGGAACGACAGCATGCCACAGTAGCACATAAGTTGAAAATGAGGTGAAACCTTCTTAACAGGGGCACAGACAGCAAAACAAATATGAAAACCATTCCCTGAATTATCCAAAACAAAAAAAAACAACTTTTGTGCTGGAGCTACATTTAATAAATGTACCTGTTCCGACTTACATACAAATTCAACTTAAAGGGGTTTTGCCACAAAGTGACTTCCTTACCTCTTATCTGCTCAGGAGAGAATATAAACAAGCATGCTGAGTCATGAACGGCTGCAGGGGTAAGAGGGAGGGGGTTAGCAGAGAGCGAGGAAAAAGGGAGTGTCTGCAATGTTTACTCAAATAATTACAGTACAACCAATACAGCAGACAGCCTCATACACTGCACTTTCTCCCCAGCCCCTTGTAAGCTCCTTCATGTTCCCTGTCATCAGATAAGAAGTGCAAACAGGCAAGCAGGGCCAGATCAGGTCCTGTCAGTGTCCTGGTCGTGTCTAATGTAAACTCTCAGGAAACTACTGAGCAATGCTGTAGCTCTCAGAGGCTTCACTTTTTGTAATCACATATATTTAGAAAAGTGATTAAATACTCATTTTGGAGGATCCCACGTCAACATTACATCGTGGCAAAACCCCTTTAAGAACAAATCTACAGTCCCTATTTCGTTCGTAACCCGGGGACTGCCTGAGAAATCTACAATCAGAAAATAAAAATGGCTAAAAAGAAAAGAATATGGATCAGGGTCTTGATTTAACAAGTAAAAAAAAAAAAATCCCAAACCTCACCTGAAACACGCTTCTTCAGAAGAGGTTTTAGAGGCGTTTCTCGGCGAGGTTTTGGATGAGGTTTTCACCCATACAAATTAATAGTCAAGACAAAAACCGTGCCGAAAACCGCGCGAAAAATCGCACTGAAAAACGCGCTTAAAAACACTTCAAGAATTGACATAACACTTCTTTTTCAGCGTTTCCAAAGAAGCGTGAAAAACCTCGTCATGTGTGAACTACAACGAGGTTTTATATAGGAATCAATTAAATTAACTGGGGGAGTTTTGGAAGCATTTTGCGTGAGGAAACACTCCTAAAACCTCATCCAAAACCACGTCAAAATAAGCAATGTGAACATAGCCTTAAGGGTATGTTCACACGGTGTATTCACTCCGTATGAACATACGCTTTTCAGATGCGTCTCTGGGTCCCTCATGACCCACATGTCATTTCTTTGATCGCATCCGCAAGACGGACCCGACAGGCGCGATGCAAACATGCAGCTGCGATCTCTCATGTGAGCGCCGCTGCGTGTCTGTCATTGCCGGCAGTGATAAACTCACTGCTAATTGTTAGATGCGTCTCTGGGTCCGTTCTGAGGGACCCAGAGATGCATCTAAAAAGCATATGTTCATACGGCGTGAAGACGCTGTGTGAACATACCCTCACAATGCTCATTGTTTGTTTTAGATACCTTGAAGCAATAAAACATAGTAGCACAGGTGGACAACTTTCATATAGCTGTATTTTGGCTCTGTTTTTGAACACAGTGCCTGGCCTGAGCTATAATATGGTTATAATAGGAGTATAATAAGAGTTGCCTATGCAAAACATTGAGCTGAACCAGGTGAATACAACTGTTTTTTGCTATTGTGTAATAATATGAGTTAAAGTTGATCAATGTGCAGATTCTTTTTTCACTTTCCTATGAATGAAGTATTATTCAGTAAATTAATGTAAAATAAATCCAATGAAATCTGAAGTGGCTCAGTATTGTTAAACAGCAAACATCAAACAGATCACAGAGGGAAGTTTATAGCTCTGTAGAGCATCATAGGTGCTTGTGTACCTAGACGTCTTTATGAATGTGTGTGCAAACACTGACTTTTATATATGCAGTGTAAATACACTCACCCTTGAGGTCTTGGCTTGAGGATCAACTTGTAACAGGAGGTAAATTAGAGAGTTTTATCATTGTTCTGGCCTAAAACCTATTGGTGCTGTTTCTAATTCCAAAAGGCCCCTTAAAGGAGTTGTCTCACGTCAAGGATTGCTTTTTATGTTAAAGATCTTGCAAAAACAAGTCACTTTGTAATATATGTCCATTAGAAGTATCCTACCTATTCCTAGATATCCACTCTTGTATGAGCTGCATCAGCTCCTCCGGTTGCTATAGCTACAGGCCTGGCTTCTACTGCAGCCTAGTGGAAGCCAGTAAACACGTCCCTGAATTCGAAGTGAAACCAAGAAAACAGGACTCTGGTAGGATGAATCAATGTAGTGAGACAAACTCTTTAAGGGTGAAAGTACATGGGACAGATATTCTTGTGATTTCTGCATAGAAAATCCACAGTGGATTACAGAACCAACCACGTGGATTTCACAAATCTCGTGCTCGCATCGCAGAAATTTTCTGCAAGGAAATTAACTTGGGGTGAGAATTTTTAAATCGGGCAACGTCCATTTCTATTGCTAATTTATTTCAGATTTTACCCCGTTGAATTGAATGGTGTAAAATCTACACCAAAATCCGCACAATCAGTGCACATTTACCAGCGGATTTACTGGAGAAAATGTCAGCATAATTCCGACACATTTGAATATTGTTCTGCTGGTAAACTATTAATCCTTTATATTTTTGGGGTGAGTGGGATGAATAACATCAAGTAAGTTGTCTCTCTTCAAAGATTAGCTTTAACCCCTCGGTCTATTTTCTTTTTGTCACATCTGTTTTTCCCTCCCCGCCTTTCCAGAGCCATTACTTTTTTTTTTTTTTTTACTTATCTAGACAAACGAGACAAATGCGGGACAAGATGAACTTTCTAATGATGTTATTCATATTACCATAGAAGATACTGGGAAACAGCAAAAAAGTGTAAGTGAGGCAAAATTTTAAAAAAGTATTTGCGTCATGTTTGCAGGAGTTTTGCTTTTACAGCGTTCAATTTTCAGTATAAATGATGTGTCATCTGTATTCTGTGGGTTGTTATGAATCCAGCAATACCAAACATGTACGGTTTCCAAGGTTTTGGAATCGTAAAAAAAATTCCAAACATTTTCTATTTTTCATTTTTGCCACGGCACCATTTTGTGCGACCAATAACTTTTTTTGTACTTCTACCTTAGGACTTTCTCCCTCTGCTCTATCTTATCTGATAGCAAGAATGAGGACAGGTCAGGCTGCCGGCAGCTTGAGAGCAGAGTGTGTTATCTCACACAAGTAATTACTCTCCTTTCTCTGTTTACTTTGAGCTCTGTACTTATAGATCACATCTCCTGCTCTCATGTCAGTGCTTTTAGAGGAGCTGTGAATGCCCAACTTTATATGCAAAACACTGCCATAGAAGCAGCCACAGCCTGACCAGGAAGAGACAGCATGCATGCATCTGAATCTGCTTTTGGCTCTGAAACAGCACGGTGAGACAACCCCTTTAACTCAGTTCAGTGAACCAATGGTTATTTCAACATCTGATCTGATAAACCAGGAAGAACCATCTGGATACTGCCCCTGCTCACAGGCATTGCCTACTTACTAGGTTATGCCAAAATACTATAAATCAAACTGCAACAAAAATTTTTTAATTTTTTAAAATGGTTCATACATTTTTTAATTAATGTTTTTAATGAATTCTTGTTTCCACACATCTTACTTTATTCAATTACTTTTGGGATGATAATATCAGAAGATGTCCTTCATTACTGGGAAAATGGGAAAATAACACTAGAGTAATAGTCTACCAGCTGCTTACCTAGCTTTTGTCTTGTGTTTGCCAGTTAATAGAAATTGATGATTTGATCTAAAGCAATTGTTTGTCAAGTTAAAGGGGTTGTCTCATCTCAACGTTTCATAGGATGCATGAATGAAATAATGCCGCTTGGCTCTGTCACTTCCTGGTCAAGCTGTCTGTAATTAGCATATGAGCTCAGTGAATTCTCTGTTTATTATGTTTATCAGTCTAGATTAGCTAAATTATCTTCTACCAAGGCAGGAGAAGCTGCTGAGCTAATGCAAACAGTAATTAGTCTTTTGTCTGAAAAATTAGATAAAACAAGCTCTCACTGCCTGCAGTTCTGTGTTGCTGTGACCTGTGTGATGATGTCACTCCCTGCTATCAGATAGAACAAACATCAGGGGGGAGAAGTACACAGGTCGGTCACTAGCGGAACCAGAGAGAGCCAGGAAGATTATAAAATCACTTGTAGCTCCTTAATAAAAAAAGATGAACAATGCAATATATTTGGAAAACGTCTTCATTTAGTGTTCCCTACATTTTGATAGCTAATCTTTGTAGCAAGACAACCCCTTTAAATTTATCAATGACCAATCACTATAGCCAACCAACGATAGACTGACCTAGTCTTTAAAGCAGTCGGCCATGTTTGAAATTTCCAGCTGATAGTCAAATGAAAGTGAAAGTCAAATTAACATTTCTAGAACCTTCCCAGAAAGATCTTCCATCCGTTATTGAAAATATACAGCCTGAATGACTGTTATAGCTCATATGGACTGACTGTTCAGCAGACAAGCATTTCTGTAAGGCCTCGTTCGCGCTGTAGATAATGACAGTCTATGGGGACGGCGGACAGCCGCCCCCACGCCCCCCCGCCCCCTGCTCCGCCCCGCTGCACTGCTGCCAGCGTAATTGCGGGGCGAAATCCGTCCCCACAATTACGCCGGCAATAAGCCGTGTGAACGGGGCCTAACTGTTCAGTTAATCTATTTCTATCTTGTGTGTATGGCCACCATTAAGAATTATTATTGTGCTAAGGCTTCTATAAAAATAACTTAAAGGGGTTTTGCCACGATGTAATGTTGACGTGGGATCCTCCAAAATAGGTTTTTAATCACTTTTCTAAATATATGTGATTACAAAAAGTGCAGTCTGAGAGAGCTACAGGCTGCCTTACCTGCCCTTAGTTACTTCAAAGCTTCTATTAGATATGACCTGACAAGAGCTGCTGGCCGGGCTTGCGCAGAGAAAGCTTCTTATCTGATGAGACTGAGCTGCAGAAGCTTTGTTTTTTGAATACAGAATCCACTAGTTGTAGTGTGATTATCTGAATAGATCCCTGCTTTATCTGATGACAGAGAACATGAAGGAGCTTTCAAGCTGCTGTGGAGAAAGCTGTTGTCTTTTGTATACAGAATCCACAAGTTGTAGTTTGATTATTTGAGTGAGCATTTCACATGATCCCTTATGCACGGCTCTGTGCTCTGGCTGTGTCTCTCAGCTCCGTGGCTTGTTTACATTTGCTTCTTAGCAGATAAGGCACGTCCTGGCAAATCCCCTTTAAGTAGTCAGGAATTTCATTCTATGAATTCAGTGCAATAACGTTCAGTACAGTGAAAACATTCTCACCATATTAATTAGCTTAAAACATGGAAGCAAAGGTAAATAAAGACTACTACCAAATATATTGCTGTTCTGATTTTGCTTCCTTTTAGAGCTAGAGCAGATTTTATCTCCTGCTTGAATACACAAGCTTCCCTTGTTACCGACCCTCTCTCTGCTCTTGAGCCCTGTTTGGGATGGTGACGTCACTCCCTGCTGTTTCTTATCAGCAGCATAGAAGTTCGTTATGTTTCTTACTGCCAAATTTTATCCCTTTAGAGCTCTATTGTCTTGTGACCTGCTATTTAAACCCTTCTATTACCAATGTCCCTGTATCAGACTCAGCTGGGAATAGCAGAGCTTCTATGCCAATAAAAAATGTTGGTGAAAATGAGGAATAAAACTTGCTTTTCTTATGTTCACATTAAAATTGTACAGAATTCCGATACCAAGTGTTCACACTGATGTGTTTCGGACACATTGTTATTTCCTTTTACTGTACTTTAGGGTCCCAGCGCGGCTGCACTGGTTGCACCGATATTATATCCACCTGCTAGTCTGGCACATGATTTCTGTCTATTGTAAAACAAATTATTTTGTCTTCACTTCATTGAAAGATGGCAAGCAACTTGAGATGGTAGAGCAAGAAAAAGAGATGGTAGTAAGTACAAGAGAAGAAAATCCACTCACATGCATGTGACTAGAATCCTACTGATGAGCAAATAATTGATATGGATCTATTTATGTAATCAGAAAGATTGTCTAGTTTAGAAAAAAAAAAAAATTTTTCCTTGTTATGGGGGCTGGCGCGGGTGCTGTCGCCCCCCGCGACCAGCCCCTTGCTCCCCGGGTCCCGACGCCTGGTCACTTACCCGTCCACGCTCCTGTGCTTCCTGCTTCTGCCTTTCCCAGCCGCCGCACGCGTACCCGCTGCTTAGGGTGTGCGTGTGACCATTGGTCTGGATTTGTCAATTGCCAGCCGCTGGTCCTATATAAGGTACACGCCCCCTGCACTCTCTGCCAGATTGTTGGTGTGTGTTAGTGAGTCTTGAGAGAGTTTTGGAGTTCCGTTTGATTACCTGTGTACCAGTCCGTTCCGCTATGTTTCCTGACCTTGCCTGTTAGCCGCCTGCCCTGACCTTGCCTGTTAGCCGCCTGCCCTGACCTTGCCTGTTAGCCGCCTGCCCTGACCTTCTGCCCGTCTCTGACCACGAACCTCTGCCGCCCGTCCTGACCTCCTGCCTGTCCCCGACTAAGTCTCTGGATTACGATTCTGTACCACGCATTACCCCGGCCGCCATCGCAAGCAAGTCACGTCAGGGGTAGTGACCTGGTAGCCTCACGCCGCAGCAAGTCCATCCCGCTTTGCGGCGGGCTCTGGTGAATACCGGGGGCTACTTAGACTCCGCTCCCTGGCGTGGCTTAACTATCATCGCTTGCGGTGGTCCAGCAAATCCACCAACCGGTTACATTCCTACTAGGAAATTTTAGTTGATAGAGGGAGATTTGTTGCATAACACCACATAATGCTTAATTTCTCCTATGGGGGACACTGCTGAAAAATCAAACAATTATTACCAGGTTCCTCCCTCATATTACAGCTGATTGCGTCGAGTCACAGCAGAGGGACAATTTGAGATCAGCTGATTATCAAGCAACCTTTCTAAGTAGATATTGTCCAAAGTGACGGCTACTTTTTTTTTAACAGTGGTTATTTTTGCTCTTTTACCATAACAAATGGGAATAAAAAAAGATAAAGTAGCACATAGTACTAAAAATATACAGAAAAAATTACATAAGGACACTTTACAACAAACATCCCAAAAAGACCTACGAAGGATTCTGAGTCCAATGTTCTTGATGGTATCATCATATCTGCCCTTTGTAAGACATCAGGATTCATAGTTGACTAAACGGACTGGATGCCCTATGAAAGTCCAACATCCTTTCTACTTATGCGAAAATGAATTGACCACGCGGCTACGTAACTCACCAACGGATGCATTCACATACACATTCATCCATTCAAACAGTCCAGCACCCACCTGTCCCCTCCATCCTGCGTATATCAGACAGTTTGAATACAAAGCAAATTACTCCCAATATGTTTAAATCAATCTGGAATTCTGCCAGATGCAAAATTAGCTTTATTCATTGGCAAATCTCCATTCACCAGTTATATCCAATCAGTGAGTGTAGGTTTTTTGGGAGGCTTTCATTTCAGGAGGATAGATTTCCCGGTATCAAACAGAAGTAGTCAGTATAAAATGTTCTTGTTTCTAGTTGGACCAAGCTCTTCCATCAATCCCAGCAGACTTTTGGCCGGAGCACAGACATTAGGGAGGCAAAGCCTAGAATTTAAGAAGGTGTTCACAGGGTGTCTTTTGGGACTTATTTTTACACATATTTCGGACATAATTGCGGCACAATATGTGCCAAAGTATGCCCAAACAATTTACACTATACTTCTCATAGGGAACAATGTAAAATATGCAGCATCAATCACGACACGTATTTTACGCTCAGAATTTTATGCCCATCTGAAAAGGATTAACACGTCAATTCTTTCTGGTATATACGGGCGTAACATAGTTACAGTAAGTACAGGAGGCAGAAATCTACCTCGGGACTATTGCATGTCGTTTACGCTGTTGAAATGACGCACTTGCGTGATATGCAATACGCCGCACGAACATGGCCATAGAATTGATAGAAATCTACCCAGAAACAGTGCACTACCGGGTGGAAAAAAGAGCCCCTATCTCTAGCACATCTGGTACAGACCGACCACTTTAATGCTAGTTGTCTCAAAACAGCAGATTTTACCAGGAAATAATCCGTTCCCATTAAAAACCTTCACAGCAAAAAAGAAAGAAAAAACTTGATCTCCTCCATAGTTCCACAGGGAGCCTTACATTAGAGGAAACTTGTATTAAAGGGATTGGCTGAGATTTCGGAAAATGCTATTCTGGCCTTAGCTCGTATAACATAAAAAACCCTCCAGCGTCGCCATAGCTATTGCATTCCCTGCTGGTCCTCCAGCGAGATTCATGTACATTGTGCATGTGCTGCTGCAGCCAGTCACTAGCGCCAGTGGTCTTGTGTCGTACTTACAACCATAGAAGGATGAGGCAAGTGATTGGCTGCAGCATCATGTGAACGATGTACATGATGTCATCATTGGAGGAACGCGGAAAAGACTGCAGCCACGGCAGGTTTGGCTCAGCGGAAGCAGTTTTAAGGGTAAGTTAAAGGGGTATTCCCATTTCTTAATTTCTGCAGTGCGGCAGGCTTATATGTTCTCTTCTATGTAAGTTCTAAATATGGCCTAGTGAATGTACTCAGCTATATTTAGAACTCCCATAGAAATGGATCGAAAGACCCACGCAAAGACGACCATCTCCCCGTTCTCTGAGACCAGCAATGAGCCGGCTGCAACCCAAAATAAAGTGATGGGAACATCCCTTTACTTGTTAATATTCCGCTCAGGACAGGATATCCCTAAAATCTAAGACAACCCCTTTATCTACATAACATAAAGCAATAGTTATTTTTTCTGTTATTGTTGTATGTGTTTTCTGAGGTGAGGAAATTGTTTCTGGGTAAGTAAAGGACATTATTATTTCGCTTACATAAGTGATATTTGAAATAGCGCATGATTTGAATTAAGAAACATGTTATTACATTTCTGCTGTTTTCCATTCACTAGTTTGCTTCATAGCTGTTAAGTAATGTCAAAATACAAAAGGGCACAAATAAAAGTTCTACAGCTGTGTATAATGTGCTGATGGGAAGGAAATAAAAAATACAGTGTTATTGAATAAGTAATGTTCTAATGGTTAAACTTTTGAAAATCCCTGATTATACAGGTAGTCCCCCATATTACTGAGAGCAGCTCCTGCTGAGAGGACTCAGCTCCACCATGTGATAACAGCTGACTACAAGGGGTTCCAGGAACAGCAACCATCTATGATCAGCTTATCAATGGTGGTTTTGGCACTGGAAAGGGACTTGTTCATAGTCAGGGCAGGACTGGGACTACAAAGCCGCCCTGGTCATCAAAACAAATCAGTTTGCATACAATATCCCCGAACCTCTATACTACGAAGAAAATAATATTCCTGGGTATCCTGCACAGCCCAGCTGAATCCTTCTATATTCGCTTTTCCTTTCTTGATCCACTCCCATTTGGCCAGGGAATTAAAAGGGTTAAATCTGCACCCTGAGCCCAGGGCAAGCACAGCCTATGTCAGGGTGGCATGGTGGATTGTACCTCTGACAGCTTAGGCTATGTTCACATGGCTTATTTTGGGACGGATTTCAGCCCGTATTTCGCGCCGTACTGCGCGAATTATGCGTGAAATCCGTCCCAGTCATTACGGGAATCCACAGTTCTCATAGAGAACTATGGATTCCGTCTCCTCTCCCCGCAAGCAAAATACGGCTAGCGGGGAGAAAGTGACATGTGAATTATCACGGTGGTATGCGCGCCGTGGATAATGAATGTCTATGTGGCCGGCGAGCTGCCGGCCCCCCCTGCCCCACGCCCGCTGCTGAGCACATTGGGTAATTGCGAGCACAATCCGTCCCGCAATTACACAGTGAATCAGGCGTGTGAACATAGCCTTACAGTTAATGATGATGACACTGATAACCCATTGGTGGAGATCAGTGGAGAGACTAGCTCCTCTGGAGTCCCAAAACACTAAACTTACCTTACTTATATAACCTCCTACTACCCCCACCCTTGTGTTGTCATGGTGATTCCCGTCATTAGCTCCTGAGTGGCAGATACTGGTTACATTTCTGTAAGGCAGCATGACTATACAAATTTTACAGACAGAAGCTGTTAGCTGAATACAGGGGTCAAGTAGAGTCCAACAAACATTATAGAAACCACTTGTCCTAATTATTACAGATATTAGTGCAATTATCAGTAAACATTATTAACTCTTAAGAGGTGTATTGTACCACCAACTCCTGTACACTATAACTGCACATTTTATTAATGTTTAATATTGCACAAGGAAGGGCTTCTCTTTTTCTTCTAATATTAATTATACCAGTCACTGTACCCCTTAAACTTATATCAAACACTGTATTCTCAAACTTAATTATATCACACAATGTAACCCCTGAAATGAAATAAATCACATATTGCATATCTCCCAAGTGTCCCTTATTTTGGAGGGACAGTCCCTATTTTTAACCCAGGTCCCTGCTTCCTTCTTAGCTCTATAAATGTCCCTCTTTTTCATTTGAGAAATAGATCTCCATCAATAAACCGAATCTCTAGCTGTAAAAAGTATCTGATTGCGTCCTAGCTGTATATTACATAACAATTTACTTAACTCTTTACCGTCGCAGCCAGTTTTGGCCTTTCTGACAGAGCCCCATTTTTTAAATCTGACATGTGTCATTTTATGTGAGAATAACTTTTGACACTTTTACCTATCCATGTGATTCACAGATTGTTTTCTTGTGACACATTGTGATTTAAGCTAGTAAGAAATTTCGGTCCATACAATCCTTGTTTATTTGTGAAAAATATCTCAAAATAAAGTTTGAAAAGTTTGCCATTTTCAAAGTTCCAAAATTTCTGCATCTAAGACAGATAGTTATTCCACTCAATTTTTTTTTTTTACGAAATTGGAGGCATTAGAAATTTAGCAGTCATTTTTTAGGTACCAGACTAGTTTTGAGGGGCTTTGAGATTCCAGTGTCACGACGGTCGGTAGTGGATCCGCTGGACCAGCGCAAGCGATGGCGTAAGCCACACCAGGGAGCGGAGTCTAAGTAGAACCCGGTTTTCACCAGAGCCCGCCGCAAAGCGGGATGGACTTGCTGTGGCGGGAATCTACCAGGTCGCTTCCACTGGCGTGACTTGCTTGCGGCAGCGGCCAAGGTGTAGTGAGATACAGAATAGACAGACAAGGCGTAGATGGGGGCAGGCAATAAGGTCAGGGCAGGTGGCAAAGGTTCGTAGTCGAGAGGCGTAGGCAAGGAGGTATGGTACACGGTAAAGACGGAAACACCAAGAACGCTTTCTCAATAGGCTAGAGGCACTAAAGATCCGGCAGGGATGTTCTGGAAGTGAAAACCTTATATAGGGTCAGCGACCAGCCAACAACCAATTGTGGGCGTGCTGGCCCTTTAAATCAGAGGAAGCCGGCGTGCGCGCCCTAAGGAGCGGCACGGAGGCTGGAGCGTGGGTTGGTAAGTCTGCCTGCACAGGGGAACGAGTGCGCCCGCGGCGCAGCACTCTGACCGCGGCTCCGCTCGTTCCCACAGCTGGGGAGGAGGCAGGAGTCACAGTAGATGTGACACAGTAGATGTGACCAGGTAAATGCAACTCAACATCAATTTCCCCAGATTCTGCCATTTTTAGAGATATCCCATATGTGGCCCTAGTGCGTTAATTGGCTCAACCACAAGCCTCAGAATAGGAGGCGCAACTACCAGACTTTGGGGTATCATTTTTAATACAATTTTATTTGGTGCGATTCCAGGTTTGCGGACACCCTAAGGTGCTAAAACGTAATAAAAACCCCAAAATAGACCCCATATTGCAAACTACACCCCTTAAGGAGAATATCCAAGGGTGTAGTGAGCATATCAACCCCACAGGTGTTTTCGCTAATTTTTTAGCATTAGGCTCAGAAAATGAAAAAAAAAAATGTTCCAACAATCTGCAATTTTTACAAGGAGTCCTGGAAAAAAAATCCCAAAGTTTGTTACACAATTTCTTCCGAGTTCGGAAATACCCTATATGTGGGTGTAAACTGCTGTTTGGGCGCATGGCAGGACGTAGAAGGGAGGGAACGCTATTTAGCTATTTGGCTTTTGGAACGCAGATTTTGGTGGGAGCCATCTCACACTTCCAAAGCCCCCAAAGTAGCACTGCATTAGTCACTGCATTTTAAATTCGACACCCCTCATGGATCTCATCTGTGAGGAATACATAACATAATAACTTTACTATGTGGTCGGTGCAATTGCAACTAAATAAATTTTATACAGTTTTTTTATGTTTTATTACTTTTGCACAATAGAAATGCTTTTATAAAAAATTGTGTTTTTATGTGGTCATAGTCTGGTAGTCATAAGTTTATTATTTTTCTGTATACAGAGCTGACTATGGGCTTGTTTTATGCGGGATGAGTTGATATTTTTATTTGTACCATTATGGGGGGCATATGACACTTTGATAATTTTTTATTAGGGTTTTTGTGAGACGTTTGGAATAAAACACAGCAATCCTAGTAGTGTTTTTTATTTTTATTTTTTACAGTGGTCACTGTGCAGTATAAATGACATACTAGCAGGTCAGTACGATTACAGTGATACCCAATTTTTTTTCTATGTTTTACTGCTTTTACACAAAAAAAAAGTTTGATTCAAAAACGTAAGTCATAACTTTTTTATTTTTCTGTGTTTTTTGTAGGATGATTTGATGTTTTTATTGGTATCATTTTTGGGGGGACAAGGCTTATTTGATCAATTTTAAATCTATTTTTTGAAAGGCAGGGTAAACAAAATCCTGCAATCCTAGTATTGGTTTTTATTTTTAATAGCACTCATCGTGCAGTATCCTTGACAAGTTAGTTTTATTCTTTACTTGGTACCACTTTGGCATTAATACGCGTTTTTGATCACTTTTTATTCCATTTTATATGCTGCGGAATGAACAAAAACCGTTATTCTGTGACTTTTTTTTACGCCGTTCACCGTGCGGGTTAATTAACATGACACATTTATAGGGTAGGTTTTTACGCAAGTGACAATACCAAATATGTGTGTAATGTAGTACACTGAAAATGATATGTATTCTGTATTGTCATTAAAACATTGCTTATATCGTCAGGATACCATAGACCCTCACCCCCCCGCCCGCGTTGGGAATGGAATTTGTAACATAGATCTGCAGAACCTCACACCAGTCTCTTTTGACAGTTCTATTACCCCTTTGTTTGTATAACATGAGCTGTATCCACATTTATTACATTTTACAACCCATTCTGTATACATAAGTACCATCACTACTTGATTAAAGGAGAGTATCTTATCAGGGATGGCAGAACTCCAACCTATTCCCAGTCATAAACACGGGTTCCCGAATAGACAGAGTTTATCGATCTATCAAAGCAGATGCACAGTCCGTGATTGCCATCTAGTGGGGATAATAAGCAACAATCCTCATTAGACATCAAGGGTCCACCCACCTCATTATATCTTCCAGCCAGTGAAATGAAGCATAGTTATGAAGGAGGTGGGGAAAACCTAAGATGGCTGAGTAGGGTATAAGACCCTTTGTCCAAGGGTCAGCTCTTTGTACATAGTTTGGGGTCAATCCTGGATTGAGCTGTGTTCCATCTTCATCCCTACCCTGGGATCTGAAAGTCAAGACTTGAAAGTGTAAGGGCGTTCTAAGTTTTCTCCCTTTTTATTTTATAACTGTTTGATGCATATGTCATAGACATGGGTATTGTATTTTTTTGTATGTAAGCATTGTACCCCGTTTCATATTAAAATTAAAAGTTAATACGTTAGTTCTTGTCGTTGCACGAATCCATTATCTTGAAGATGTGTTTTTAACCCTGTAGTTGCTGGAGAGAATTGAGGTGACCCTGTAAGCATTTTTTTACGTGTTTTAAATATTTGTTTGGAATGAGACTCCTTCCGTCTGATTCTTTTTAATTTATGAAGTTAGGTTGTTGCAGCGGATTATTTTGGGTTGCTTGAACCATCTTGGGGTGCAATTTATGCTTGATTCGCTACCTGAGAGAGATGTGAGTGTAAGTGGAAATAAATCGAGTCCATTACAGTGGCCCCCAGTCACGTGTTGGTGAGTGTGTACGTGACAAATTGGTGGCAGCGGTGGGATAGAGTCAGAGATCCCCACTTCTCTCATTCCTCTGCCTGCTCCCCAATCCAGATAAACACGGGCCAGGGGACAGCAGAGCTGAATCCTCCGAATTCAGTCTGGGACATTGTCTTCCCAGAAATGATGTCCTCAGAATTCACCAATTCTGGGCGCACCACAGTCACCTCGTTGCCTCTGTCCTTGAAGCCAACGGTCACTGTGTTGCCCATGGTCACAGGTTGTGAATTGCGCTGCTTCTTCCCTTTAGCCCCAGCCACAAGGTAAATAGAGGGCCCTTCCCCGGGAGATTTCGTAGGAGTAGGGGCACTCTTCTTCTTGTCGAGACACGTGGCACTAATATGCCCCCCTTTGCTACAGGTGAAGCATTTGCATGGGTCAGTTACTGTATATATGGGTTTTGGGGTCCCAGGAGGATTACCAGTAGGGTGCCCAGGTGATCGATGGGGAGGGAGGAAGGAATCTCAAGCAGGCCTACCTCTCCTCCAGGTGGACTCAGATGTTTTCTGGTCTTCTGGCATCCTGTTGGCGACATAGGAGTCTGCCAGTTCGGCAGCTTCACCAGTCGTTTTGGGCTTCCGGTCGCAGACAAATTGCCGCACATCCACAGGACAAACATGAAGAAGCTGCTCCTTGACCATTAGATCCTTCAGGTCGTCAACGCTTGTAACAGAAAGTCCGTCCACTCACTGATTGAAAACACCTCTCATGCTGCTCTCCAAATCTGCGTAGCTGTCAGTGGGAACCTTCTGCAGTCTGACAACATTTCTTGCGATACACCTCCAGGGTGAGGTGATATTTCTTGACCAGAGTTCTCTTTTTGGCATCATAGTCCCCGTCTTGCTCTGGTGCGAGGTCAGAAAAAACCTCCAAGCTTTGCCCCTCAGTCCTGGGGTCAGATATCATGCCCACTGCTCTTTGGACAGATGATACTGTCTGCAGGTTTTTTCAAACCCTCTTAGGAAAACGTCTAACTCCCCATTCTTTTCCATCACCGGAAAATTTTCTAGTCGGGGTTTCAAAGGGTTTGTATCCTGGGCATGAGGCTGTGGCAAAGCCTCGCCACTTTCAAGTCGTGCCAGCTGCAACTTGAGTTCCCTCTCTGCCTGGCGCTCAGCAGCCTCTCGTTCTCTCTCCGCCTGGTGCTCAGCCGCCTCTCGCACGGTCTGGCTCTCAGCAGCAGCAGCCTCTCTCTCTGCTTGTTGGTATTGCAGGATAAGTTGTAGGCGCAAATTAGAACGGGTCGTAAAACGTAATAAATGTGGATACAGTTCATGTTATACAAACAAGGGGGTAATAGAACTGTCAAAAGAGACTGGTGTGAGGTTCTGCAGATCTAGGTTACAAATTCCATTCCCAAAGGGGGTGATGAGGGTCTACGGTATCCTGACGATATAAGCAATGTTTTAATGACAATACAGAATAGATATCATTCTCAGTGTACTACATTACAATGTGTACTTTATTTATTTTCATCTTTTTTTTGGAGCAATTGGCGTTTGTAAAAGGGAAAATGGCGATGTTCATGTCTTTATTTTATTTTTCATGTTTATGTTTTACTTTTTTCAACGTTTATTTACTTCTTCACTGTTCCCCATAGAGGACTTGTATCAGTGATCTTCAGATCACTGATACAATGGAAATCAGTACACAGCATTGCTGATGTATACTGGTCTCTATATCGACTGTCAGCCTGGAAGTGTTTCTTACACTCCCAGGCTGTCCAAAGAGGATCGTGCCACCTCTGCACTGACGGAAGGGAGAAGTAGCTCACTCCTTCTGTCTTTCCCTTAGCTGCAGCAATGTAATACATCACATCATCTAAGGGGTTAATCACCTTTGGCTGGAGCGCACTGTGGCTGCACGTGATGCAGAATGAGGCCAGCGGAAATATACCGCTGGTCCCATACCGTAATCTCGCGATCTACAATTGTGAGCTTGCAAGATCTCCATGACGTACTCATACGTCAAATTGTGGGTATCCCTTCCCAACCATGATGTATGAGTACGTCAAATGTCAGTAAGAGGTTAATATTTCATCACTGGATACAAAGCGATCCTGAAAATGTGTCCCTTTTTTGCTGTCTGAAAAGTTGGCATGTATGTATTTGGGCGTGGTTAGAGGCATGTCTTGGTGTGATTTCATGTGTTGGGGTGTGGTTGGAGGCGTGGCCTGATGTGTCCCTCTTTGCAATTTCTAAAAGTTGGGAGGCACGCATTTTGTACACCTGAAATGAATTATATTACACACTGTACTCCCTGAAAATATTTATAATATGCACTGTAACCCCAGGAATTAATTGTATGCCACATTGTACACCAGAGATAAATTAGATTACACACCTTGTACCCTCCTCCCAATTTAATTATATTGATACTGCACCCATAAAATTAATCGGTGGTCTAGGGCACTAAAGGGTTTATTGTAAGGATCCCTTGTGGTTTCAGACAGTGAAGGGACTAATGCTGTGTTCCTGGAGTCTGGGGTCTCCATCGTTATCCCGCAGTCACTTCTGGTTTTCTTCCAGCCTCATAGAGATAAATGCTTGGAGAACAGAGAAGACTGTGCAGGTGTCACTATACAGCTGCACTTTTCTCTCTATAGAAGAACACTAATTTGCTTCTTTAGGGGAAGCTATGATGATGAAATTGTCCAAATATGGATAGTTATAAACTATGGACCGTCCATTTACCAGTCTACCACTGTCCATAAATGGACATTTACATCATCAGAGCTTTCCAAGAGGAAGTCAATTAGTGTCCTTTACATCAGAGAGAACCATGCAGCTGTACAGTTCTCTCTAGGATACAGACCAATTATTACAGTGGCAATCAGCCAGTGGCAAACAGCCTTTGGCAGGTGACCCGATGTCTATCTGGCCCACCAGGAACTACCACTAATATTATTATTGTCCACTACATTTGTCGTGTCGATTTGTTATGTAGAGCTTTACACACGTCATAATCAAAGATGTATGCACCAGGGTACAGTATGGTGGCATGCCCCAGCATAAAAAGAGGAACAACTTATTTTCTTTGGGCACTCTTGATTGTAATAAGATGCAGACTAAAGCCAATGCAGATATTGCTATGGTGGAATTCAGGCCATCATACTAGCCCTGCAAAGCAAGAGTGCAAGTAACACACTATGATGCTGGCAAAGTACTTAGCAAAGGTAGGATATTTTAAAAAGGGACATTAAAAGATGGCCAAAATATATCAAAAGACTTAGGGGGACATGTCTGAAAACTGTCTTGGTCTAAGGCTTTTCTTGTTGCCTATAGCAACCAATCAGCGTTCCCCTTTCATTTCATATAGACCTCTGAAAAAATGAAAGGGGAGCTCTGATTAGTTGCTATGGGCAACAAGAAAAGTCTTAGACAAAGACAGTTTTCAGACATGTTCCCCATAGTTCACACATCCACATGCTGCACCGTGATCTACTGTTGTCAGGCTTAGCACTTTGGCTCTTGGTCACACAAACCTATAAGCAAAGCATCACTGCAACAATGGCTACCATGCAGCACCAACACCCAAAGGCTCACAAAATCTCACCTTTTCATGTGCTCAGAGCAAATGGACTGAGAAGAAAAGGTAATTACACTTATGAAGCTTCCTGATAATTAAAAGCACTTGAGCTGTATGGGAGGACTGCTGGTACCAAGGCAAAAAAAAAAAATGAGGATACAGACATGTACGAATATACTTGAATTGTAGAAAAAATACATATGATAAAAATGTCTGGGTTATTCTCAGATGATGATTTAGCTGATCTTCTGCTTCTAAAACCCATCCTCCACGCTGATCCTTATGGATCTCTGGGTTCTACTTCTTCTGCACCCAGATGGTGTGCGGATAACCCAGAGCTTACAATAATTAGCATTCTGAATGTCACTTTAAAGGGAATGTGTCATCAAGTCATTGTTTAAGTCCCATTTTATTTTTTTTATTTTTCATATCACTTTCAATAATTTTTAATAATTCTTGAGTCTTGCAGGTTTCACTTTGGCCACTAGGCCTTGTTTGCACTGCTTTAACAGCAGTCAGAGAGATGCTTTACAGTAGCTTCATGCACATAGGAGACTTAAGACTGACTCAGTCCCATTCACTTCTATAGGAGAGTTTTCTAGTCATGCTCTGTGACCTGGGAAGAAATCAGTGTGCAGAGAGGTGAAAGGGTGAACTGTGACTATCTCCTCTTGTGACTGGTGGATCCTGTGTTATCTATTCACACTGGTGTCTCCTTTCAGTTTGACCCTCTTTGTGCTGATAATGAGCAGACAACTGAGAATCTTTCTGTACAGAACAGGAAGTGTCAGACAATTATTAGGCTTAGTGGCCAAAGTGAAAACTGCAGGACTTAAGAATTATTAAAAAATATTTGAAAGTGATATGAAAAATTTTAAAAAAAATAACCAAAAATTCTTAAAAAATGTGTTGAACATAAAAATGTGAGTTAAACAATGTCATTTTTGATGACACATTTCCTTTAAGATATCAACGTACATCCCAAGCACCTTCAGTCAGGAGATGACTCTGAAGATAATCCAAAGGGGATACATATCTCCAAAAATGCAAAATTCTGATGGAGGGTCCTACTTCAACCTGTTCCAGATGCAGGGAAAGTAAAGTCAATCTTTTCATTGTTTTTGTCCCCAAAACTAATATATTTGGCATTGTTTCCTGATAACTCATACCGATTTTCATATAACCCTCAATTCTAACTGGCCCCTGTTTGGTAGCCTACAAGATACAAATAAGCATCCCTTTATATAGCAAAAGTTTGCTATTTTGTATCCCACAAAACTATCCTGCAGATTTGGATTGGTCCCGCTCTTCTCTTTACGTAGATTTGTAGGGAAATCATCATCTCTGCTCCATGTGGATTGGATGGAGGCTAGTCTACAAAAAGAGTCCTGAGTTAAAACATTCTTTCTGGCATGGCAACTGATTAGAACTATTTTACTGGATCATATAGACAGATGTGTCTAGTCTTGTTTCCAAAACACAACTTTGTACCTGGAACTGACAAAACACACTTTTTTTTATGTAACTTTTTACCAGTTATAGAGAAGATAGATATTGAGGGCAATAATAAATTCTGGCTGAAACTTTTCTTACAGTAGCTTCTCTGAATGCACAGCGGCTTTACAGGAAAATTCACAGAAGGAACGGCACAACACAGAGCAAGACTTCATGAAATGCAAGGCACATACTGTATCCACACACTCCACAGGATGAAAGGATCTAGCCTGACAATCCTGACTTCTATCCGTCTCCCAGAATGATGTCCCTCAGAAGGATTGTCAGCTCTCCTGGTGTCAGAAGGAACAATAGAACAAGATGGACAGCTGAAAGAAAAGGTTGGGGACATAGAAAATAATAGCATCGGGGTAGGAGAATAACTGGGGAGGAGGAGAGGTGCTGAGGAGGAAGCGAATGATGGTGATTTGAGTGTGGATGACAGGTGTTTTAGGAGGAGGAACATGGCAAATGATTTGACACTTTACTTAGTATTTAGTTTTCATCTAGTGACACAGCTCCAGGTTTGCTAGCTTTAAGGTCCCTGCTTACGTGACCATATGTATCCACCCTCACTAGAGTAGGAGGATGAGACACATACAGATGACTGAGCTATTCCTGAGAATAGGCACACACCATTGTTACGTATAGAGCAGATTTGCTTGGATGCATGACTCCAAGTCATGCTGAATCACAACCTTTTTAGAGGCAGAAGTGTCATCAAGCACGTGGGCTAAAATGTCACATTATGACACAGCTTTAGTGTTCCTGATTCCTCAGGCAGAGCTTATGTTGTGCTAGTTCTGTACTTCTGCTATTAGCAAGACCTGCTCTCTAGCTGTAGTTTGCAGTCAGTGGTTGACTGATAGTTATACGGTGTTAGACTGAGTTCATTGTTGCATACTATAAATTGATAAGAAAGTAATACCAGTCAGGCTGTGTTCACATCTGCATTTGGTTCAGTGTTCAGACTCTCTGTTGGCAGTTCTGTCTCCTTTGGCGGCAATAGTGGAGTTGCATGCAGCACTATAATGGCCATCAAATTAACAGTGACCTCGACCGAATCCCAATGAACTCTGTTGGAGGTCAATGGGTCCATTTTTGAATCTGTCGCATGATGAATCTTGCACAGTATTGTGCCTTCTTATATAAACGAAAGCTAATGTAATTAGAGCCCTATTAAAAGGGTATTCCCATCTCCCACTTTGATGGTATATAGATAGTAGTCCCCGGAGTCGATTGCTAAGGTCTTAACAATCGACTTGAGGCCTTAACAACTGGCTTAACAACCGACTGGAGTCCGCGGAGTCGATTGCTAACTCTTATCAACTGACTTGTCTTGAGGCCTTAACAACCGGCTTAACGACTGTTAGCGACTTCACAACGCAGTAAATTATGTGTCCGCCAGTGAAGGTAATAGGGTCCCCCAGTAAGTTATACGTCCTCTAGTAGGTGGTTATATACTTTATATATCTCCCAGTAGGTAGGTGTGTAGTTTATATGTCCCCCAGCAGGTATATAGGCAGGTTATGGATCCCCCAGTAGGTATATAGGCAAGTTATGGATCCCCCAGTAGGTATATAGGCAGGTTTAGGTCCCCCAGTAGGTATATAGGCAAGTTATGGATCCCCCAGTAGGTATATAGGCAGGTTTAGGTCCCCCAGCAGGTATATAGGCAAGTTATGGATCCCCCAGTAGGTATATAGGCAGGTTTAGGTCCCCCAGAGGGTATATAGGCAAGTTATGGATCCCCAGTAGGTATATAGGCAGGTTTAGGTCCCCCAGCAGGTATATAGGCAGGTTTAGGTCCCCCAGCAGGTATATAGGCAGGTTTAGGTCCCCCAGCAGGTATATAGATAGCTTATAGGCCCCACAGCACGTGTATATTTAGGTAGCTTATAGGCCTCACAGCACATATGTAGGTAGATTATAGCTCCTCCCTGCACGTATATAAGTAGATAATAGCTCCCCTCCCTGCACATATAACAGTAGATAATAGCATCCCTCCCTGCACATATGACAGTAGATAATAGCCCCCTCCCTGCACATATAACAGTAGATAATAGCATCCCTCCCTGCACATATAACAATAGATAATAGCCCCCCTCCCTGCACATATAACAATAGATAATAGCCCCCTCCCTGCACATATAACAGTAGATAATAGCATCCCTCCCTGCACATATAACAATAGATAATAGCCCCCCTCCCTGCACATATAACAGTAGATAATAGCATCCCTCCCTGCACATATAACAATAGATAACAGCCCCCTCCCTGCACATATAACAATAGATAACAGCCCCCCTCCCTGCACATATAACAGTAGATAATAGCCCCCCTCCCTGCACATATAACAGTAGATAATAGCCCCCTCCCTGCACATATAACAGTAGATAATAGCCCCCCTCCCTGCACATATAACAGTAGATAATAGCCCCTCCCTGCACATATAACAATAGATAACAGCCCCCCTCCCTGCACATATAACAATAGATAACAGCCCCCCTCCCTGCACATATAACAGTAGATAATAGACCCCAGCATGAATAGCGCTAATTAAAAGTAATACCCTGACAGCACTTACCTGACCTCCCTGTCGCTGTCGCTGTCGGTGCTCCCGGTCTTTTCTTCAGCGGCGTGACGTCACCAGGCCGCGCGCGGGCAGCGTGATGACGCGCACGCCGCCTGGGCTGTGCACATCCTGACTGCGGCCACAGATTACTCCGCGGAGCTCTCTGCTCCGCTGAAGCATCTAACTGTATGTGCGTCTGGCGGACGCACATACAGTTAGTCCCGCCACCGCTGCCGTCGCCAAGGTCCTAAGCCGCTAAGCCGATAGCTTAGCGACTGGTAGCGGCTTAGGACCCTAACGATCGGCGGCGGCGGCGGCGTATAGCGGCGGCGCCGGGGACTAATAGATAGAATATGTCATCAATGTGTGATAGGTGTGGGACCTAACTCTGGAACCCATAAGTATTTCTAGAACAGAACCGAAAGTAGGTTATGTTTGCACATGACTCTCCATTCTGTTCTATAGGAGTTCTGAATACAGGGGAGAGGTGAGTGTGGCCGTACTCAGAACTCCCATTGAACAAGCGCGACCTACTCTCCATTTTAAATGTAGGTGGTGCCTGTACCTATCACACATTAATGGCATATCATCTTAATGTTGAGTGTGTAAGGTTAGAACACCTCTTTAAATGACTGGGATGATAAAAAAAATGATCATCTCATAAGAAAACTACTGAGAATTTGTGTGCGCTAAAGAACTGTGGCATCAGTTTGCATCCTATAGAAATGAATGAAAAAATACAGATTTTGGGTATGTTCACACGGCGTGTTGGATCCGGTTTTGGATCCGTTTTAGATGCATGTTTGGATCCGTATTTCAGACCCTAAATGGACCCAAACACGCATCTAAATGTGCAGTGTGATTTACATTGCTTTCAATGTAGAACACGCATCGGCGTTCAGACGAGTGATCACTGATGCGTGTTTACATGTGTCGTTGTGATGCATCTTTCGGATCCATTCAAAGAATTGCCATGTCAATTCTTGATCCATTTGAGTCAGCAGGTGCCCTATTTAAAACTATAGGGTCCGTTTCTGCTGCAGCCACAACTCATCCAAACAAGCACCTGCATGTTGGATGTTTGTTGGATGCATTTTGGATGCGATTTACACAGCGCTTTTGAATGCGTTTTTCGGAAACTAAAGGTCCCTTCTACCCCATTAGATCTATATGTTATGTTCAGTTGTTTTTTTCTACAGTCCCACAAGTTTCCTGCCTTGGGAAAAGCTTTGATCTTAGCCTGTCTTTCATGCCCCACACCCAAGTCCTAACCACCACTCAAGAATATTTCTTCAATCTTCTCCTTTCTCAACCCTGACTTGACAAAAATCCTAGATCATGCCCTCATCTCCTTTCTAGACGACTGTAACATTTATTTCTGTGACCTCTCACGTAACGCTCCTGCTAACTTCTATTCTCCCCAGCTGCCTGGTTAACCCACATATTCCCTTTTTTCTCCTTTGCCAAGCCCTATACCAGTACCCATTGCCAAACAAATTCAGTTTAAGGCATTTATAGCACAGAACTATTTATAACCCATCCCTTCCATATATCACTGACAGCATCTCCCAATACCTACCCAAAGGTATTCTCTGATTCTCACAAGACTTCTTTCTTTGCTCTCTTCTGGTCTGTTTACAACACACAACCATCTCCAAAGATTCTCCTGTGAATCCCCCATACTGTGGAACTCACTACCCCAACACATCAGACTCTCCCCCACATTAGAAATCTTCAAAAGTAACTTGAAAGCCCATCGCTTTAGTAAAGCCTACAACCCTGATTCCACTACACTGTCACATGAGCAGCTTCTACTAGCGTTGAGCTTCACATTCTGGTAGATGTCAAATTTGACCCAAATCTAATTGATTAAATTTAGGTAAGCACAAAATGAATTTTTGCGAAAATCAGCAGACAACCTTAAAGGGATTTTACCATGAGGTAAAATCCCCTGCACAGGTGACTTACAGCTAGCTGAATGGGGAGGGTGATGCTTACGGTCATTCTCTCCATTCACTTTTATAGGCACTTCTGAATATAGCCAAGTGCCCTTACTACCACAGAACTAAGCTCCCATAGAAGTGAATGGAGAGGACGGCTGCCCTCTCCATTCTCATGCACTGTTCTCACAGCTGGTTGCGAGCGGCCTGTGAAGGGGATTTTAACTCATGGTAAAACCTTTTAAGTTGTGCGTACAATTAGTATTAGGCTACGTCATTCAAAATCCAAGAGCATTTTAAGGCTATGTCTACACTGCACAGGTTTTTGGTCGGATTCAGTATTTAGAATCTGCCGAAAACCCAACTGAACCCAGTGCTGTGTAAACCTCAAAAGGAAATCAGTGCTGTAGTCTTTACAGCACAGATGTTTTTACTGATGGTTTCCCAAAAGGCAGTCGGTCCAGTGGAATATAGAACATGTTCTATTTTCCGCTGAACTCCTGTCAGATTCCTGTGGCCTCAATGTACTGTGGATGCGAGAAATCCAAAAACCATACTGCGCCTCACTGCCCTTTATTTGTGCACTTTTTTTTTGCGCACAAATGCAGTCGGCTTTCGGATTTACCGCATCTTCCGTACATTGGGGCCATAGGAATCTGACCGGAGTTCTGCGGAATATAGAACATGTTCTATATTCCACTGGACGGACGACCTTTTGGGAAACCATCAGTAAAAAATCTGTGCTGTACAGACTACAGCGCAGATTTTCTATCTAGGTCTACACAGCACTAGGTTCAGTCAAATTTTTAGTGGATTCGAGATACTGAATCTGCTGAAAATCCGACCAAAAACCATTCAGCATTACTGTGGAGGCTGCTTCAGATATTGCGTCGCTCCCACTGCTATTTCAATTTAGTGCAACGTCTGATGACACTTCTTCTTTTCCTAGGTTACCTGAATATTTTGGCAACCAAAGTCGCTTCCTCTTTCCAGGACATAAGGGTAACCTAAGAAAACTAAAAGTGACACCAGATTGTCACACCGAAAGTGACACAGCCTCAAGAGTGACAAGAGGCCTGGAGTGCCACTAAAAAGTTAAGTTAACCCTTAAAGCGCCCTTTTAACTCCAACCTTAACTTAAGGTTATGGTTTTCGGTCAGTGTTAGGGATAGGGTTATAGACAGACGCATGTTTAGAGAAAAATTTTGGTTCCAAACTTAAGGTTAGGATATGTTCACACAGCGTTTCTTAGATGTGTGTTTGGGTCTGTTTAGGGTCCGAAACACAGATCCAAACACGTATCTAACAATGTGCAGTGTGTTTTACATTGCTTTCAATGTAAAACACGCAACGGTGTTCAGACGTCTGATCGCTGATGCGTGTTTGCTTGCGTCTTTCTGATGCATCTTTCGGATCCTTTCAAAGAATTGACATGTCATATCTTGATCCGTTTCACGCAGCAGACGCCCTATTTAAAACTATAGTGTGCGTTTCCGCTGCAGTAAGAACTCTTCCAAAAACACAGCACACTTTGGGTATAACTTTGGATACGTCTTACGCAGGACTTTTCACTCCATTTTTTGGATTGAAAAATGCTGTGTGAACATATGTTTAGCATTATGGTTAGCATTAGGAATAGGGGTAGAGATAAGGGTAGGGTTAGAAAAACTATAACCTCCTATCTCCTTCCCTTATAGACTGTAAGGGTGTGTGCAGACGGCGTCTTGGACACATTTTTGCAATACATAAAACATCAGAGTGTGGTACGTATCTGGATACGTATTCTGGACTGCAGAACCGTATCCCTATAGTCAGAGGCGTAAATTCAAGCTCTTGGGCCCTATGGCAAAAAGTGTAATGGGGCCCCCCAGTTACCAGGCGCCATTTATAATATTGGTGTTTCCTTATGTGGCAGAAAGGCTTTTGGGCCCCTTCAGGCTGCAGGGCCCGGTAGCGACCGCTACCTCTGCACTCCCTGTAGCCACACCCCTGCCTATAGTTTTTATTACCTTTGCAATGCGCTAAACGGATCAAGAATTTATGTCAATTCTTGGAACGCGTCCGTTTAACACAATGAAAAAACATATGTAAAACATGTATCGTCTGAACGGCGATACGTATTTTACATTGAAATCAATGTAATCACACTTGAACATTGTTAAATATGTATTTGGACCCATTTTTTGTTACGTAAAACGTACCCAAATATGTATTTAACATACGCCGTGTGAACATAACCTCATGGGCAGGGTCCCCTGTCCTTCTCTACTAATCTGAAGCTCATTTAGTTGATGTTTATTGTACTTGTTTTGTTTAGTATTTTAACCTCTTTATCATATATACACTGCCCTGAAATTACTGAAGCTTTAAAATAAATAATCTACATTACTACAGTATCAGGAAGCAACACAAGAAGAGCTAGTCTAGTATCAGGCAAACAATCCAGCTGGTTATTTTAGAAGCAGAACATCTATCATGTTCCGTCAGTTAATAATTTAGCAGTATTATATACTAATTACAGAACCACTATGATTCTACTATATTATGACAGCTTGCATTGGAAATGTGATTGCTTATGATTGATATGTGACTGGCATATGCCCGGTCTATGACTTGTGAAGCTGCCAGTCTATCCCATCCCATCTATTCTGCGAAGTCAGTGCTGGGCCTGATCAGCTGCAGTTAGCATAGGAACAGTTCACGCTGCTCCTCCTTCCCTCTGATCTGTGATAGGCTCAGGCAGCAGTGGAGATTTTACAAAAAAAAATGTGACCAGATGCCAAGAACTGGCATCTGCAATCTTGAAGCCTTTCTTTCACTTTCATCTCACTGGAATACACACCAGCTGCGCTCAGACAATAGCAAGAGACGTCCTCTGACAGATTACTCACCAGTCACCGCAACGCTTAATACAATGCATCTAATGACTGCTATGCTCCATAATAGGGCGAAGTTTTATCATTATGCTGCTAAAGAGTGAAAGAGTAGCCATACTTACTGTGGCGGTGCAATGAAGTACGACACATTGTGAAACAATGAGGTCTTACATAGGACTGCAGGTAAACGTTCTGTACTGTCTTAACTAGTTATAGTCGTGCACAAAAAGAAAACAAAAGATAAAATTATAAATTCAACCATACATGAAACACTATAGAAAATCAAGGAAACTGTATAACCACTAACCTCTCACCCATCACCCTTTTAACAACTAGGACTCATGCACATGGCATAGATACAGTGTGTGCATGGAGGCATATGGCGTATCTGTATCTCCATACTGCAGAGCTGTAGGTACTCCATGTGCCGCCATATGGTGCCTCTGTATGGTGATGTATCACTGAAATATTCTCCTCTAAAGGCAATGTTTCTAAGGGAGTTTAGCTCTGCTATACATTGTCCAATGGAACATGGTATGATTTTCCTTAGGTTGAGTCTAGATAAAAAAATTATGCCACGTTCCATGATATTTAATCGAAGGCATAAGGAGGTAGTGCAGGCCCCCATAGACTGCTATAGATATCGAATTACAGCTCTTTACAACAGCTGTAATATGGTAGTGTGCATGAGGTCTAATAATGAATCACATTGAAAGCGGACGCACCAGCTCATATGACAAGTCTATGATAGTACATGCTTGTCTTTCCCATGAAGTAACATGTTTTCTTAGAACCTATAGAAGTGAGATTGCAAATAACTATTCTGTAACTTTATTTCCGCTAATCAGTACAGATTTACATTCTCTGGAACAAACAATTAAGGTTTCCAATAAAGTTCATTCATAGTAAAGCAAAAGGTTCTGAAATTATGTAATATAAAGCCGTGTGCCTGCTTTAGGGGATGTGTCATCATTCCTGCACACAGTAAAGTCAGGGCAGCATCTTGTAATGCTTTACCCTGGAACCACTATAGAAATATAGAAAGTACTTAAAGGGGTTTTAGGGACTTTTTATTTCTTATAGAGCTCACAGCTTAATTGTATTGACCTTTGTAATTGATACTCATTTAAAATTATTTACCTGCCCTGCTTTGCATAACCAGGCAGAGAGCCCTTTACTCCCTTCTTCCTACCCTGCAAACCATAGGACATCCATCGATCACATGACCTGAATGGACGTTTTGTCATCACTCAGTGGGTGTGCTTTGAATCCAGGCTCAGCTCAGAAACACTGTAGTGGGTGTGACCTGAGCAGAGAAGATCTGGCTGCTTCTAGTGACTCATCAGTCGCTGTATAAACAGAGGTGTGGACAGGAATGTAATCACTCAGTACAGAGCTGAAGGGGGAGGGTGTTATATACATACAGTGATAACTATGTGTCCATAGTGACTCATCACGGTTAGAGCTGCCTTCATTACTGTGCACTGTCTTTATCTCTTCTGATAGGACGAAATGGTCAGAAGACTTGCATTGTTTGATTGGCTGAATGTTTATTAAGACCTCTGAGATTATCCAGCAGCAGTCAGAAAAAAGTCTGCCTGCTGCTCTTTATATAGTAGTGGTGCCAGGGTAAAGCATTACAAGATGCTGCCCTGACTTCACTGTGTGCAGGAATGATGACACATCCCGTAAAGCAGGCACACGGCTTTATATTACATAATTTCAGAACCTTTTGCTTTACTATGAATGAACTTTATTTGTTCCTGAATACCTATTTAACTATGTTCAGTACACGCTACTCTGGTCAGCATCCTTATATAGAACACTATGTTAGAATTACCTGGATTTGGGTATGAGGTAACCAATATGGCTGCAGTGGGTCTGTCTTATAGAGTTCATCAGTGGACTTTAATTTTCACTGACAACCTCTGACCATCAGCCAAAAGCAAGACCGCAGGACAAATTACTAGACACCATGGAAATAAGTGCTGGGCTTTGGATTCAGGTCAAAGTCAAATATGACCTGAATCCGAGCATTTCGTCTTGGTTTGGCCAAATTAGATTTAGAGAAAAAAATCACCCAAAAATTCAACTGTAAGCCTATCCCTAAGTTGGGGTTAGTGTTGTTTAAAGAGTTTTAGAGGGTGAAAGGGGTTTTCTCACCCCTTAGCTTCCAACCTCTAGGGAAAGGTAAAAAGACCAAATACATAGCTTTTTTTTATTTTGCTTTGTTGAGGAAATAAGCAAGATTTCATCTCTTGTGAGAGCACAGAGTTTTCTTTTGGTTACTGACCACCTCTCTCTCCTCTCTCGTATGTGGTTATTGGGAATTTTGGTTGTCATGGTCTTTTTGACTACTGTTTGGAAATCTCTAGCAATGGAGTTTGTTTGTAAAATTTAAGGACGCTTTCCCCCCTTTAGAGCTCTGTAGACTTGGTTTCTACAATTTTTTTTAAAATTCCTCAGTCATTTCAATGTAACAGGCTCAGTAGAAATAGAGAGCAGATAGCCCATTACGCATAGACCCCCTACATTTTTTACCGGGGAAGTTGAGTCTGAAGCGGTGTGGCTCTGTGAAACGCATAGTGAACAAACCCCTTAACTTCCCAGCCCCCAGTACATCCATTTTGCAGCCTAACTTCCAGCCCGACACCCCCTCCAATATTATTTCACCATAGGCCTAATATTATGGTAACTGGAAATGACGTCCAGAGATTAGTCCGCGACAGGAGCATCAAATCGCTTGACCTGTAACTTAACACCCTGAAACCACTTACACAACCCTAATTTAGTTAGTTTTTGGAAAAAAAAATAGGGTTGAAAAAACAATGTGGGGTTCCAAGCGCCCCCGAAGATTTTGTTTTAAAATTGGTGGCCTATTAAAGTCCCAAAGGGTCCATTAGACCAACCGACATGTTCACACATTGCAGTTATAGTGAACATTGTGTATATATTTAGTAGACAAAAACAGCGGTGAGGGGGGCGTGGCTTGGAGAGCTCAGTGAATGGCCGCTCATTGAAGGACCCTCCGCTCCCAAAAGCCGCCCAACTGGATTTACAGTCCTCCGCCCCCTAATGGGATAGGCCGGCCGACCCCCCGGAAAACCCCCCGCCCCCGCCCCACGCCCCGGCCCCCGGGTTGGGGCTTAGAGCCTTTGTAACCAGAACCGGGAAGACCAGCCCTCAGCAACCCAGCCCATCTCTCATCGGTGGTCCCCAGCACGAGCCAAGAAGGGGAAGTCTCGGCGCACACCGGGGAGTCACTACCTCACTCCGCCTGCCTTCCGGGGAGCGCGAGGTACCCGCGACACCGCGGACAGGAAGGGTCTGACCTGCTGACCCCCCCGGCCCGCGCCCTCCGCACCACGCGGCCTCCGCCATCTTGCGCCCGGTTTGGGAAACCCCCCGGCCACACCAGCGGCGGTGGGCCCCTATTATTAAGGACTCCCCGCACTCGGGCCCAAAAACCGGAGGGCCATTCTCGACCCGGCGGCCATTTTCACAAGGGTCTGCTTGTTCGCCAAAGGGGACACAAAAGGATGTTTTTCTGGCCCCCGGTCCTGGAGCGACCCCTCCCCCCCCTTCCCCCCTCGAACTACTGGGCCCCGCTCCCAAAAAGGGAGGGCACCAGTAAAACCCCCTCCTGGCCGCGTTCCCAAAACCGGGGGTTCATCCCCCTCAGGGTACGGGATACTGATACCCCTCGGGGGCAACAATGGTGATCACCCCCCACCCACCAGCTACCCCTCTCCCAAAACCAAGCCGGCATTCACCCCTACTAGGGTCTGACGGTGCCACCCCTCAGACCCCTTTCCCGTGGGGAAAATTCCCCTGCGGATCACCCGGGACCCCTCCCGGGCACCAGCTACTCCAACTGGGCCATCATATATCACCGGGGGTCACCAGTTAGGGAGATGCCCCATGGACGGAGATCGCCCTCCCCCCCCACAGCTGTGGGATGCCTCTCAGGAAGACTCAGTTGGCCCATCCTCTGAGCAACCACCTCGCAGTCGACTACTAGATACTAGATGCCCCTCAGGCCCAAACCCAAACACTCCCCAAAGATTTTCCAGCAAGGGGACCCCACCACTTCAATTCTCCGACTAAAACGGACTTCCAAACCCTTTAATAGCTGAGTTAAAGATCCCTTTGAAACGTTTTTCCCTACTGCGCGGGACATTATACACTTACTGACAGAGTGGACTCATGACCAGGCCCAGGGGTCCACACAAAGCATCTTTTGGGCCCTCCCCCACCACTTGCTGCCCAACATCAGAAATATGACTTGGGAGGCACTTAAGGACCCGACAACAGGGGCCCCGGGATAACACCCCAGTTGGGGGCCTGCTAAACCTTTTTCCTATGAAACATCCCTACAGAAATGAATCCCATCCAATAAGGTCCTTGGAGAACAGCCCACCCATCCTATAAAGCTGGGTAGAGCCCACAGAGCACTCCGCCCAAAAGGGTCCTTGCCCCACCCCCGGGAAGTCATCTGTTGTGTCCATGACTTGAAACCCAAAGGAACGTATCCTGAGAAAGCTCGGCAATGCGCACGCTGGTTATGGGGATTCATTGCAATTTTTTCGGGCCCTCTCGGGGGTGACGCTACAAAAAACGACCCCTCCTGAAACCCTCTGTCCCCATTTTGAAAGACTGAAAAATTTATGTACCGCGGGAGTTTCCCTTTTCGCTTACGGCCAAAAGGATGGTCGCTCTCCACGCTAAAACCGGGGAAGTCTACGCCTTTCTGCGACTTCCACAGATCCAATTCCTCAAACACCAGATTGGGACTTAGACCGCTGACCCCCCCGACCTGCCACATGGCAACTTCCACGGGGAAAAAAAAGGGGCGCCGCCCAATAGCCTCTGCAGGTCACGACCCCCATACTCCACCCCCCAATTTGATAAAGGGGACCTTGGGTTTTTATCAAAATTCTGTTTCCCCTCCTCGGGTCATTGGGGTATCCTATTGCCAGAAATAACCCTTGGGGTTGGGTTGTCCGCCTTCACCGGGCGGCTTGGGCCTTTTCCTTTTTCGGTTGTCATTGTTTTTTTTTTTTCTTTCGGGTTAAACAATGGTGCGGGACCTAATCTCGAACTCACTGTTCTCCTCTTTGGGGCTGTGTATTTCTGTGATTCGGCCTTATCCCCTTTCTGGGCTGGGGGACTGGGGTTCGCGGTCCCTAGACTCCTGAGAGGTTCATCGCCCCCCCTCCCCCCCCTTTCCCCCGGTTAACTTTTTACAAAGCTTCTTAACCTTTCCGAGGTTGTACAAATAGTCGGTTCAGTACATTTCGATTTTTTGATTATTCCCCGTCTTGTGTCTTGTCCTGTTTCCCACTGCTTTCCCCTCATTCAGTAATTGGTCAAATGTTAACCTAAATGCAAAAGGGCTAAATTCCAAGTGAAGCGACGTCTTCTTCTACGCGAAATGTGTGTTTTTGAAAGGGGACATACATTTGCCAGGAACCCACTTTGACTCCCCCGGGTCCTTCAATTTTGCCAAGGCCGAAATCCCGTACTTATCTGCTTCCAGGGGCCCGGGAAAAACGGGGTTCGCCCCTTATCCGGCCGGTGTCCCCTTCAGGTCACCCCCAAATTGACCCCCTTGGGGCGTACATAACCTCCAGGCCCAAAATGGGACCCCGCTATTTTGTGTAACCCGTATGCCCCAATTTTTTTTTTCCCAAGTCCATTTTCTAACTCGAGTTATTGCCCAAAAATGTCCGCTTCCCCCTGGGGCACCTTTTGGGAGGGGAGATTTAACCTTATTCTCCCCAAGTGCGACAGACACCCCTCCAAGGGAAACCACCTGCAAACCCTATTTTAAACCCCCACACGTTTAGTAAACTGGGCAGAAAACAGCCCCATTTGATCTTTTTAGGATAAACCATCCTACATCCTCCTTTTACTTTTTCTCCCCCCACACAGACTCATTCCCCAATTTAATTTTTTTCTTCGGGAAAAACCCATTCCTGCGGATGATGCGATGCACAGATTGGCCCCCATCTCCTGGCCGATCAGCGCCGGTTTTCCCCCCCCGCAAAAAACCGGGACCCCTTGTAGCGGCTTGCCCTTTTGGCGCCTAAAACTTAAGCTACTAACCCGGACCCCGGGGGCGAAATCAAAATCCCCCCAACTTCTTTTATCTTAAGAAGGGTCTTGCGCATCTCGACTCTTGGGAGGCCATAAGGCGGGTTTTTAAGGGAAATGTATCCTCTGGTGGGTTAAATGAAAAAAGGGGCCCCATGTACAAACTCAGACCCTGCAACGCTCTCAGTCCCTACTGAATCGATGCTTTCTAGGGCCCAATACCGGTACCCGCGTTCATTGTAAAACTAGGTCCGTTTTTTTTAAAGATTTAGCACTACGGAAAGTTGAGCGAATGTTCTTTTTTCCCAAAAAGAAATTTACGAATTTGGGAACAAGGGCACACTCCCTAGCAGGAACTTAAGGAAGGAAAGTTAAAACCCCTCCAAACCTTGAAAAGTCAACGGCACCTACACAAAACCCCACAGCCCTAGGGGATAATTTTTTTTGTTTTTTCTCCGGCTTTTAAACCCCTCCCAAAGACCCCCGACCTCTGACTCAAATTTTAAAACTAAAAAAAAGATAATTTCCCAGATCCCGCCCCCCCGAAGTTACAGCCAGAGGCTGATTAAATTACTCCCAATTCTTTGGGTGAGCTCACTGGTGATCAAGGAACCCCGAAAGGGAAAAACTCCCGGACCCATGGGTTCTCCATTAAATTTTCAAAAATTTGCCCAAGACTTGGGCCCCCCCTATGCTCACTTGTTTAAAAAACTTTTCGGGGGGCCCCAAAACCGATGAAATGTCCCCTTCTTAACTTTACCCTTTTCCCCTAAGCCCGGGGAAAGGGTCCTCGAGTGTGCAACTATAGACCTATGCCCTTTTAAATTGGCATCAAGCTTTTTAAAACTTTTTGGGCCCCCCCCGACTTTCCGGTACCCACTGGGCCACAAAGACCAAGTGGGGTTTTTTCCTTTTTCGTCATGTGGTGAACAGCGGGGGACAATAGATTTGATTGACATTGCAAATCTCCAAAGTGCGAACCAAGCTTAGCCCTTGACGCAGAAAAAAAGGGCCTTTTTCCCCTTAGTTTGGCCTTTTTCTCCCTTTCCCCCTTTTGGCTTTCGGTATCACCGGGGAATTTTTTGGGGGCCGTGCGAGCCTCTATTTCCCCTTCCCGGGTTCTATAAAAATTGCCGAACGTGACCCCACCCATCCCCTTTTAAAATCTATAAGGGACTTCCCCGGGCTTCCTCTTTCCCCCCCCCCTTTTAACTCTGCATGGGAACCCCCGCCCCCAAAACCGTTCCCCCCTTCCTTTTCCGCATATGTCAAGGCAGAGAATTTTTAAAATTCCCTTTTTGCGGAGATTTCCATTGACGCTCACCCCACCTACCTCATCCTCTCTACTTGACACTCTGCTGGGAAAATTGGGGGGTATCGGGTTTTAAAGGTTTTAAAGCAACCAAACAGAGGCCCTCCCCCAAATGCCCCCCGAAACCCTGGGGGGCGAGACCAATACCCCAAAATTGGCAAACCCTCCCCGCTTTAAATTCGGGGGGCAATTTAACACGGGACTATAATTTGCATAACGGGCAACTTCCCCCCCCCCTCTTCCAGGATATCCCTCCTGTTACTAAATGGCACTCCATGACACAACCTTGATTGGGCATATTAAAAAACTCAAATGTCATCTTGCCCAAGCTACTAATTTTTTTGAACCTCCCCTTCCCATCCCCCTTGTGCCTAAAAAACTCTACAACGCTAAATTTTTTAAAATTTTTTGGGCCCCCATGGTCCGGGACAGGATTGCCAAAGATTATTACAGGGGCAGGGGGGCAGGGGGTGTTCTGGCGGCCCCTAATATCCTGAAGTATTACGGGGCAACGCACTTTCGTATTTTCCCGGCGTGGTCTCCCCTTTGGGAGCATTTTCTAAAGGTGGGAAAGAAAAAAATTATGGCTGGGTCCGTTCCACCCCACAGTTCCCTTTGGGTTCCAAGGATATTTCCAAACAGGGCCCCTGCCTGCCCAATAGAGTTTACTAGTTTTCCCTTTGGGGGTGCTGTCAGGGTAGTTCCCCCCGGCTTTTAAGGGACTCCGATGGGCCTCCTTTTTCTCACCCCCCCCTGCCTGCTACACATTGCACTTTTTGTTTGGGCCTTGGGAACAGATAACCTGTTCCGGGTTTGCAACACGCACACTTTCGTACCAGGGGAAATCACCCATTCGCGGATTACCCACCCAATTTTATCTCCCTCCAGGGGTCAGTTTTTCATACCTCCAAATCAAAACTTAATGAGGTTCTCATGGGGGTCTCCGCTCCGATCCCCACCCCCCTTTGAAAGGCTGTGCAAGGGGGGCATATGTCCAAAGGGCCTGACCCGCAGATTTTTGCTATTTGAATACTTCACCCCAACCGAGCCTTACTCCCCTATATGCACAAATGGGAAGCTTTTTGGGGTAAAAATTCCCTCCATGTTGGAGGTCATCTGGCATAGGGGACTGCCCCCCCCCCCCCCCCACCCCCCCCCCCTAAAAAAAATAAAGAAAATCATATAAAAAACCCTTTAATGCACTGGTACCACACCCCGGAGTTTTCTCCACAAAATTTAATCCAAGGTTTTAGGAGCTTGCGGAGATGTGGTACCGCCCCATCGTGACTACATATTTTGGGGTTTTTCCCCAACAACGGTTTTGGTTCAGGTTGCGGGGGCCGGAGGGGGAAATTTGGGCCCCAGAGTCCCCCATTGATCCGTCCATTCCTTTTAAACTCCCGCCAGGAGGGGGCCAAAAATTTGAACTAACTTCTCCTACCATTCTAAACGGCCGCTAATCTTTATTTTTTGCCCTTTTTTGGAAGCAACTCTCCCCCCCTCATGCACGACCTACAGACAAGGATTTGCGAAGTCCGCGCATAGAGAAGCTCCCACTTTGCCTACCAACAAAATGGATCTTCATGATGCGGTCCCCGGGGCCATGGCTCTAAAGGACCCAGTTGCGCCCTTTGGTTATCAGGGGGGGGGTCCACCCCGGCAAACCCCCTCCCTCAAAACCCCCCTCTTCCTCCCCGGGTGCTCATCCCGAGCCTTGACTAATGACCCTTTTAATCAGCTCCCCTTCATGGCCAACGCGACTTGGATGGACCGAGAGCCCGGCCAAAATCGGCATACTTTTAAAAAACCCTTCGCCCTTAAATAGTCCCCCTTTTCCTTTTTGTTTACCCCCCAAGTCTGTCTTATTTTTCTGTCAATTTGTTTGTTGTTTGTCCCCCTCCCATTAAAACCGGTTGCTTTTTCTTTTCCCCATTATTCCCTATACTGTTATCTTAACAAATGCTTAGGTACACTTTTTGGGTTTAAATTTCACTGTTTAACTTAATATGGTATTCCTTTCCAGGGTATGTCCGTTTTTTAGACAGCTACCAGTGTTGACTTGAATGCTAGAATGCCTTGCCTTCATATTCGCCATTATGACTTTTTCATTGTATTCCATTTCTTTTCTTTTGTTTAATGAAAATAATTGTGAAAACTTTAAAAAAATACAGTTTAAAAAAAAAAAAAAACGCGGGGATCCAAAAAAAAAAAGGGGAAGTGAAAGGAATGCGTATATTTTTTACCATCTCTTTTCACCAAGTCCTAAGTGTATAAATAGATTTCTAAAACTCCTTTACTCCCTCGCCACTTAAAGGGAGTCTATCACCAATATATATGTTGTAATAATAATAATAATGAGATACTGATACATATTATTTTCTTCTTAGCGGTTTTAGTTTTCTGATTGTAGATTTTTTAATTTCTGTTTTCTGTATATGACTATGGGGGCAGCCCTCGTACCTGAGCTGCTTTTTTTCAGCATTTAGGAGATGCTTACAGCGCTTCATGGGGATGTGAACAGGACAACCCAATTTATTTTGTAGAATTTTTCTAGGCATGTTCTGTGACCTGGGGAGAAGTCACTGTGCAGTGAGGGGAGTTGTGAATATCTCCTACTGTGACTGGTGGAGCCTGGGTTATCTATACATATTGGTGTCACCTTTCAGGTTCCCTGCCTGTACTGATAATGAGGAGACTGCTGAAAAGTTTCCCCTGCAGGACTTCAGGATTTTTAAAAATGTTGATTGGAATATGAATAAGTAAACAAACAAAAACATAAAAACATGAGTTAAACAATAGGTCATTTTTCATTACATATTCCCTTTAAGTCAAGAGGTTAGCAGCATAGTTTCTGTACCAGAAACCTATTTATATACTGTATGTTCTGATTTTGATGGTTCTGAACCCTCTTGCATACAGCTAAAACTATACTTCCCATCTTTTAAGATGGTCAAAGAAGAGCACATACAGTTGGTCCAGTTCAATGTCTCCTTACTATGGGTGAGCGATTATAATCGACAAAGTGGAAATCGACACAATTTTTAGGCTGATCGGAAATTTCCGATCACGCGACATTTTAGGTGACAATCTTACAGATAATCTATTACTATCGCGCCATTTTTAGTGCTTCCTGTCATTTTGGGCGGCCGGGAAAATCACTAAGAGCATAGAGCGGGGTGAACTGGGTGTGTGATTCATGACTGTATTGTATGGTTGTCATTGGCTGGAAAAAATCACATGGACCTCGTTTTGCATAGAAACGTTTCCTGTTCAGTATCAGTCTTTCAGTGTCTGACATTAGAGCAAGACGTGTGCTGCGTGTCTCTCAATACAGCTCAGCTTAGAGACACAGTTCTTATCTTTATTTATACAACCAAATATGCTTTTAGCTGTAAACATTAGAACATAGGTAGATTAGAGAATTTCAGTTCTTATTTAGTGAGACCCAGATTTTTTAAGAGCTCACCTTTTACAAAATTAGGAAACAGAATTTTCAGAAAGTTTGGGGTATTTCCCAAAATTGGTGCAAAAAAACCTTTTTTTTTTCCCTTTAAAACCCTTTAAAATTTTCTTTTTTTATGTCGCCCAGTTTTTTTCAAAGAGCCACCTTGTACTTAAAATTGGATACAGAAATTTTCTAGTAACTGTTGGTGTATTTCATTGGTGCAAAAACCACCTTTTGTTATTCGTTTACCTTTAAAATAGCTGTATTGCACGTGGTGTGGCCCTAGTTTTTTCAAATAGCCACGTTGTACGACAATTAGTAACTGTTCTCATTTGTCATTGCTGCAAAAAACGCAATTTCTCATCCGTGTAACTTCTGAATAGTTTTATTGCGCTCGGTGAATCTCAGTTTAGCGCAGATAGCGCACTTGTTTGATAGTTTATTGAAAACTATTAATTCCTAGACCTACTGGGCAGTTGTAAATCCCTGGGACTGAAGGAAGAACACTGTAGATTTTGTCTTACAGTTCTTCCACTAGACCGCATTTCACAGTATTCGATAGAAACAATTCTGTTTCTAATCCTTGTTGGCTGTTGGAAATTCGAAGGATTTAAGAATAGCTGAGATTTGCCGTCTTTCAATAAGAGACTGTCAAAAGCTCTTCCATACCGTTTTAAATTTTTATCTTTCTGAACATGGAGTGAAATACAGGTGGTAAGCGAGCAAAGAGGGGTGTAGGACATGGAGGTAGAGGTACTTGAGAAGGTGCCTTCCAGTGCTGGCGACAACACGCAAGCCAGCGAATCATCGGTTGCAGGACCGTCAGGCCTGTCATCGCTGGGTCGGTGCCCTGTGAATCTCGGTAACGAACAGCGTCGCCAATCTGTTCTTCACTGGTTAATGCAACCTGCATGCTGCGGTCCAGGACAGGGATAGTCAATGTCCAGTTCAACTAAAATGGTGGTTCAAAGACTCCTTTTTCCGGCACTTTTTAAACTGTGGGTCATGCAGGTTTAAGAGTCATGCTGCGTTCCAGGACAGGGATAGTCAATGTCCAGTTCAAGTAAAATGATGGTTCAAATAATACTGTCTTCTGGCTATTTTTAATTTGTGGGTCATGCAGGTTTAAGGGTCATGCTGTAGTACAAGACAGGGATAGTGAATGGTCTGTCAGTTTTTTTCTGTGACTTTTGTTGCCTAATTGTCTTGCCTAAGATGTAGCACGTATCCAGTTTACTGTTGTGGATGTTAATTCCAGCTTCTCCAGCCCTGTTTGGGTGTAAGATTGAAAGTGTTGTTCCTCTCTCATAGACTTTAATGGTCATCGGCGATAATCTGTTATCGACTATCGGGTATCGTCATGATAATTGCCAATAGCGACTATCGAATCGATAACGACAGTTGACACAATCGCTCATCACTATTCCTTACTTGTCCAAACATTCAGCATTCATTCTTTTTATTTCTTTCTCACCTAATGGTCCACCCATTGTTTATATACGCCTATATATATATTTAAATTTGCATGCTCTCTAACTCACTTAAGTCTCCATTTAAGCCACCCCAGCTCCAGTCCCATAAGTTTCTATGTCCAGGTCCATAGTCTCGATGGAACCGATTTTGCTCTTCCACCTCCCCTGCCCTTTTTTCCGCTTCCCAACCTATCTTCAAACAAAAATTGTATATATATATATATAACTTTTTTTAAATTTAATTTTACAGGAGAGTACAAAAATCACCTGAATATAGAAATTGTTATTCAATTGCACAAAATCACAAAATAAGATATGAAATGGGCTCTAATACACAATTAGGAACCAGATTGACACTTTCTGCTTCAAAATAGTAAATCACATAAAAAAGGGGACATTTAAAGAGCAAAAAGGGATAGAGGGACCTGGGTCAAAAGTAGGGAATATCCTTTCAAAAAGGGGACACTTGGGAGGTATGCTTAATACAATCAAATGGGTCAAGCCCAATCCTGTTATGTTCTCTGTGACTTTAGGTGCCCAAAACACCAGTCATCATGAATGGGTTTAAAGAAAACCTACAAACTGATTTCCTTATTGATGCCATCTGTCAGAGATATACATCAGGAGGCTTATAACAGGAGCTTCCAACGTATCCCACCACAAATATGAAAATTGACATTACTGAAAGTACCCCAGTTATCTATTAAGCAGGCGTCCATGATGGATGCCATATTCCGGCATCCCATGGGCTTATATGGTATTTATTCAATGTAATCTTATTTTTGTATGTATTTTATCGACATATTTAATGTGTATGTTAGGGGAGTTCCTGAGGTACAGGATAAAAGCATGAACATCGTCCAACCCTTGCTTTGTTGGGAAATTCTAGATGTGCAACTGAAAAAAAAAAATTAAAATTACTGATTGTTTAAAATGCAATTACTCTGATTTTCTGGAAATTATTTCTACTGTTTCTTATTGCCATGTTCCATAAAGAATCCTCTATCCTCCCCAGCAACCACATAACATAAGTTTTTCTTTCCATGTGTTTCAAGTCTTCTGACAATCAACACATGCTTTCATCTAACAGTGAGCTCTCAGTCTAGGATAAACTCCGGGACTGCTGCATGTCAGGAATGTTCAGCCTAATAACCTGAAAGGACTGGCTGTCACCAGCCCTAAGAGGTGTCCTTAAACCTGCTACTTGTAGGAATGATTTCACTTGCTAAATGATTGGATTTGTTTAGGGTTAAATGTCAAGTGTTCTAAGACTGCACCATCACACTGCCAAGGAGCATAATCACCTAACAACATTAAGGACATACACTTCACTTGTAAGCTTTGTCAATGTCTTTAGTGAATAAATTAGCCTTTATATATTTTACTGATAAAATATTCATTCTGCTGATCATGTATGCCAGCGGTGGTGAACCTGTGGCATGCGTGCCAGAGGTGGCACTCAGGACCATCTCTCCTGGCACGCATGCCAGGCTGGCCACTCACCCTGCTTCCTGCACTGTGACTCGGACACTACGCTGGGAGGGCTCGGCGTCCGGTTCACAGTGTCGGACCTGGGCCCACCGCAGATCCTCAGCGCTGAGGGTCCGCAGCAGCCCCATGTGCTCAGCTGGGTAGAGACGCAATGTAGTTACATCATCGCACCGCTGCCTCTGATCGGTCACACAGCCATCATAGGCTGTGTGACCGAGGAGCTGTCGGAGGAGCATCCCCACGCTGGCGGCGTGGAGACGCCATCACGCCGCCAGTGATGGACAGAAGAGGAACGCGATGTGAAAGAGGTAAGGTGAATATTAGTGTTATTTTTATTTGTGGAATCTATATACTGCCTGTGGGGAGCTGTATACTGCCTGTGGGGAGCTGTATACTGCCTGTGGGGAGCTGTATACTGCCTGTGGGGAGCTATCTACTGCTTGTGGGGACCTGTATATTGCCTGTGGGGAGCTGTATATTGCCTGTGGGGAGCTGTATACTACCTGTGGGAACCTATATCTATCTATCTATCTGCCTGAGGGGACCTATATCTATATACCTGCTTGCTTGAGGAGACGCACATATATTATGTATATATATTATATATATATATATATATATATATTTTATATATATATATATATATATATATACCTTCCTGACTGAGGGGACATATATCTATATATCTGCCTAATTGAGGGGACCTATAAACCTACCTAACTTAGGGGACTTACATACCTACAAGTAAGGAGTTGCTGGAAAAGTGTGGATTCTAAGATATTTGTGTCTAAATCTGCAGAGACGAGTATTCGTCGGGAGAAGTCAGCATGAAGGTGTGAACCGGATGGAGAAGAAACCGGAATGTGAACGACTCATTGGAGAAACGTCACCTGTGATTCACTAAATGTGCCTGAACTTTAATCTCTTATATGTGTGCAAAGTGTAATGGTTTATATTCAGTAACGATGTGGGAGTATTATTCAGTCACTTTGTGGTGGTGATACGCAGTGGTATTATTCAGTCACTATGTGGTAGTGATATGTGGTCATGGTGTTGTGGTGTTATTCAGTCAGCTGTCTGCTGAGCACCTGTGTACACTGCTATCTACCACTACATGGTCACTGTATAGTGGAATACGGCAGAGGGCTGTGCTAAGCGTTCACTTCCCTTGTATTAATTGTTGTGCGGCCCTGCTTCCCGACATCACCTCCCTGCTTCCTGCCGACGTCGTCGGCACTTTGCGGTAACTAAGGTTTTTTTCCGTCACAGTTTGGGCACTCGGTCTCAAAAAGGTTCACCATCACTGATCTATGCAGTACAGTAGCACAGTGGTTAGCACATTTCTGGGCCTGGGTTCAAATACCATCCAGCACAACATCTGCAAAAAGTCTGTATGTTCTCCCCGTGGGTTTCTAGAGTTTACTCTGGTTTTACACACACTCTAAAAACATACCAATAGGTTAATCTGGAATTTAGACTGTAACCCCTAATAGGGATAAGGACCAATATGAATAATGACAATCTCTGTACACCGCTGTGGAATATAACGGTGCTATATGAATAAATAACAGAAGTAAAATATGCATTCTGTCCCTGTAAGGACTAATGTAGAAAAATACTGGAGCCACTATTGTCTATTATCTAAAAAAAAAATATTTAAAAACAGTTTTATTTTAAGTTTTAAAAGGGAACCTGTCATCAGATCTTCAAGTAGCATGTCATAAAGCAAAAAGGGCTGAGCAGATTAATATATTGTTCTGTAAGAAATGTTTTAGTAGAAGTTGCATTTTATTCATTTAAATACCTGCTTATTGTGGCTTAAGGAGTCCTGTAGGCAGTGTTATCAGTGATTAACAGCCATCTCGGTATGCACACTCATTGGACTGGTCCACCTTAGGACCAGAAGATCCTGCGGTGGGCCTCAAGCTCAGACTGGCCCTCCAGGGAGCTGGTAATCCCTTGGTGGGCCCTGAGCTCAGCAGCATGTTTCTAACTATATACGCGTCCTCGGGATGGGCCTGTAAACCTCCGTTCACTGGTGAGAAGTGCTGGTTCATTTTTTTGTTTTTATGTATACCTGCTACTCTGCATTGATTTAAAAACCACGCCCATCTGCACAGGTTTTTAAATCAATGCAGAATAGCTTATAGCTGGAATCTTCTCTCCCGGAAATATGAAGGTCTGAACAGGCACCAAGAGAGGTAACATATAAAGTAGGTTCCCATCTGCATTGAGGTCGCCTTGACGTTGGCAGGTGGGTTTATACAGTTTTGATAAAAAATTTACACTAAGAACCTCAAATGTTTCATGTTCACTTTGTTTTTTTTAGTGCTAGTAGAGTGCTGCTGATATTGGATTGTGTTTGTATTTTGCTGCCACACAATCCTGCACCTATGCTAATTTTTTCTTTAAAAAACCTTTTTGGGATGTGCAGACCAAACATTGTTTTTCAGACTAGCTGAGAGAAGTCGTCATAGAAGTCTCAGCAGGACGGAGAAAAAAAAGGAAATGTAAATCCACTGTAATCACTTATATGCCCACAGACCTGATTATAACTGGTATCTACCACTGTATGGTGGCAATATTGGTCGAAATATTATAGTTTTTATTCAGTAATGGTATAGTATATATGTGGTCATGATGTGGCAGCATTACTCACCCACTATGTCGTGATGATATGTGGTGGTATTATTTAGCCACTATGTCCTGTTGATATGTGGTCATGATGTGTTGGTATTATTCAGTCACTATGTGATTGCAAAATCTATTCTTGATGTGGCAGTATTTGGTCTAAGTGAAATTATTGGTAATATTGGCTTTGAGATTCTGGTTTTGTGTAGAGGTGTAATTTGGTAACTATAGGGGACATGTATGAAATCTGTCTTGGTCTAAGATTTTCTGTCATCACACCAGTCTGTATAAGTTGAAGCGACTCTGTGCGGGGGCACCATGCCGGTGGCAGAGGAAGGGAGGGACCCTAGAATCAACTCCTCTGGTCGGCCCTAGGCACCCCAATCCGACACTTTACTCATACAAGGCTATCAATCACTGATAACACCGCCTACTGGACTCCTTAATCTAGAATAAGCAGGGATTTAAATGAATAACATACAATCTTTCTGGTCAGTTACTCTTACTTTATAACATGATTTGCAGAAAAAAATGGGACACTAATTTGTCAAAGAAAAAAAAACGGAAACACGTCCATACTCACAGCTCAAAGGCTGGAATGAGACTGAACCCAGCAGAGAGGCAACACCAGCCTCCATTCTACTTAGATAAATACACAGGTGCATCTGATTGCGAGGCAGTAGCACATACATCTCACCACTAGGGGAACAACCAAACTGCATATTAAATTGATACCTATTCAGCTGTGAGTATGGCCGTGTTTCAGTTTTTTTTTTCTTTGAGAAATTAATGTCCCATTTTTTCTGTAAATTGTGAGTGTAGGGACTTGCAAGAAATGAGGAGCCTTGACGGGGCTTTCAAACTTGCATATAGTGGCCACTGTATTAACTAATACCTCATATTTGATATTTTTCCAGTATGTGAATTTTTTTGCCCAACAGTATTGGGGAGCGGAGGGTGTATATTTTGTGTTGGGCAGCTTGCCCAATCGAATAGTAGTGGCGTAACAGGCTGAGAGTCAGTATGGTGTAGCACACATTTTTATAATACTGGCACCCGTTTATCGTTTTATCTATATGCAATTAGAATGCCAGCAACCGCCTCCCTCACATATTGAAGGCGTGTGAGTGGGGTTTTCTTTTCGGGTATTTTTGCATTTATGCAGTCTCCCAATGTATTGTACTGTGGCTTTTTTGCATGCTATGTGAATAGGTGTCAATAATGTGCAGTCTGGTTGTTCCCCTAGTGGTGAGATGTATGGGCTACTTCTTAGCAGTCACCTACACCTGTGTATTTTTTCTAAGTAGCATGGGGGCTGGTGTTGCCTTTCTGCTGGGTTCAGTCTAATTCCAGCCTTTGAGCTGTGAGTATGGCCGTGTTTCCAGTTATGTTGACTCTATAACATGCTATCGGCAGATCCAGTAGCATGTTCAGTGTGACAGGTTCCCTTTCAATAACGATAGTTTAAGGGATTGTTTCAAGAGAGTAACTCATTGCTTGCTTTTGCTACCAATATTTGATTGGAAGGGGTCCGGCCATTGTGCCCACCAGGGGAATTTCATTCTGTGGGCCCACCAGTAGAGTACATTCTGGGGGACCACCTGTGGAGTTGGTTCTGGGAGTACACCTTACAGCTATTATACATACCTCTTATTCTTACCCTTTTGCTTTTTTCCTCTTTCTCTCTTCTTTTCTGCCTGGTTGTGTATGCAGTTTCAAAGAAACTTCAGATTCAGCAATGTTAAGGTGCCCACTGGAGGATTCCCTTATTCCCCTGTGGGCCAGCCCGAGCCTAATAGTGACTCCCACTAAATCCTAACAGAGGAGTGAACGTGCAGCTAGAAAAGTTTCACGCTGAGTCATCTGTTAGCATAGCTCAGCTTTCTCTGGGTAAAAGTCATATAGAGATGTAGTGATACAGTGCTTTTCTACATCCTAAAAATCTGAAGGAGATACAACATACAGAACTCCACTGACCAGATGTTGATGGCATTTGTAAGAGACAACTTAATTTTTAGTATAGAGTAGTCCTTCAAGTTACAATGGCCTCAGGATACAATATTTTCACCATTTAAAGGGGTTTTGCTATGAAGTAAAATTGAAGTGGGAAGCTTGCAAATGAAAAACCAACATTTTCACCATTCATTACTATTAAAAATTCTGCACCGTTTTTGTTTTAGCTACTCCTTTAGTGATTCATTGTTTACAGATCATCTCCAGGGGATACGACCAGGGCTGAGAGCTCCTCAGTCCTGGTCAGACATGCTTAGACATCACCTTTCTTCTCGGGTAGCTACTGAGTGTTCAAACCCCAGGTGCTGTCATTCTACTCCCGTCCTCTGTACTCCTTAGTAATTAGTCAAACAGTGCAAATAAATAAAAAAGAAACCTCAATCAGCTATGTGCATTGATAAAGAGAAAAAAAACACAGGTTTGGTTCCTGCAGGGATTTGAACCTAGGACCCTTGTGCCTGGAGGCAAAAACTTTACCTCTCAGCTACTTACAATGCTTTACATAAACAGACCTTTCTTTGACTATAGAGAGGAAAGGCATGGTGATGTTATCCTGCTGCGTCACATGATATGCAATTCAAACAAATCACACACGCCCCCTTCTGAGCACACAGAGCTGAAGAGCTGGATGCAGGAGGTATGAAATGAGATTGTGGCAAAACTCCTTTAATGGTCGCTCCTGGGACATTATATCTGGACACCACACTCTCCATACAGTGTCACCGACATTGCTAATCTGCAGCTCATGTGATTGATGGAAGATCCAACCAATTATCATAAACATTTTACTTATAATACATCTGTATTAGTAAAATGCATGCAGTGATTGGCAGTCAAGTAACGCCTCTCTACAGAACAGTATGGAAATACATGTCCAGCACTGCTCTTACATGTATTAGTGAGGTGCTTGCAGTGGTTGGTGGTCTAGTAGCGCCTCTCTACAGTACAGTGTGGTACTCATTCGTATTGCTTTACATGTATTAGTGAGGTGCTTGCGTGGTTGGTGTTAGTAGCGCCTCTCTACAGTACAGTGTGGTACTACATGTCCTGTATTGCTCTTACATGTATTAGTGAGGTGCTTGCAGTGGTTGGTGGTTTAGTAGCGCCTCTACAGTACAGTGTGGTACTAGATGTCCTGTATTGCTCTAACATGTATTAGTGAGGTGCTTGCAGTGGTTGGTGGTCTAGTAACGCCTCTTTACAGTACAGTGTGGTACTAGATGTCCTGTATTGCTCTAACATGTATTAGTGAGGTGCTTGCAGTGATTGGTGGTCTAGTAGCGCCTCTCTACAGTACAGTGCGGTACTACATGTCCTTAAATGCTCTTTACATATGCCAGGATAAGAGGCTCCTTTGGACACCAAGAGTGGGTGAGCCCATTTTCTGTTTTCTAGTACAATTGGGCACATTTATCAAAACTCTCTAATTTTTAAACTGCTCTGGAGAAATTAAAGCTGAGTTCTGATTGCTATAGGCAACAAAGACAGTCTTACTGTTTGACAGTTTTCATAACAGAGGATTCTTCTGTATAATGTACGTGACCCAAATAAGCTCCTGCCCTCCACATAGAAAGTTATTTCCAGCCCCCAGCAGCTCTTTCTGACTCTTATATATAAAGACTTCCTTTATCTGTATTGGTTTTCTGTTAATTCATAATTGTGGAGTTTGGCATTATTTCTAGCACTTCAGTTGGAGTTTTACAAACAATTCTATAAAAAACAAAAAATATTGCTGCTTTGGCTTTTGATCCACTTTTCTTGGAAGAACTACTCTAAGTCAGACACTTAGGGCGACATGTATGAAGGGGCTGTGCCAGTTTTCTGGTGTACTCTGAGCCAAAAAGAATGTATGACCAGGTGCACTCCTACCTTTGTCACATAATCTCCCAAAAAATTGGGAATCTTGCAAGAGAACAGAGAGTGACTTTTGATCACTATATTTACTATTTTGCCATAGGCAAACTTAAACTCTATCAGTTCTCTATCTGTAAAACACTAAAACGTAACTTTTATTATGTATAACTCTTAACCTCTATGCACACTTTTTTAAAAACCTGTTTTCTAACCTCATCATTTAACGCTTTTTGCTTCTGAAAGAGGGAATAACTCCCTTTCTATTATCAAGTCAGGTGGTGCACCACCAGACTTGATAATAGAAAGGGAGTTATTCCCTCTTTCAGAAGCAAAAATGGTTAAATGATGAGGTTAGAAAATCGGGTTTTTTTAATAGTGTGCATAGAGGTTAAGAGTTATACATAATAAAAGTTACGTTTTAGTGTTTTACAGATAGAGAACTGATAGAGTTTAAGTTTGCCTATGGCAAAATAGTAAATATAGCACTCCTACCTTTGGCACGATAAGTGCCTTTGTAATGCACCAAAGACACTTTTTAATGCGCCAACGATTAGGGGTGTTCTGGGGGTGTCGCACCACATTCATAGGATTCAACACATTTATGATTCTTTGACACCAAATCTAGGCACAGAACAACCAGACAAGGTTAAAGGTGGTGCCTGAGCCAGACTTGTCGTATTGGCACTAGAATACGCCTGTATGTATAACCTGCAGAAGAACAGGTTCCTACATTCTGGCGTTTTCTACACTGCCTTAAAGCGATTTAGAACTGGCCTGTCAGCGCCAACATTCATACATGTCGCCCTTTGATTTCCATGCATAAGTTTCTTACCTCCAACATAACACAGAATTTCTATCAGGTTCAAGTCAGAACTTCGAATCACAAACTTTAACCCTGTTTCTCTTTAGAAATTCAGATGTAGACGTTATAATTTGGATCATAATCTTGATATATAGCTTAGTTATGATTCAGTGTACCTTATGGACTAAGAAATAATTGGACCTTGTAATCAAGAAATAGCATAATTCACGGTCCTTTCAAAAAATGTCACGTTGTCAAACAAGACGACTAAGTGCTAGAGACAGAGATGACTAATTTGCCTGCACTATATCCAGGAGAAGGCTTGGCCCCAGAGTAAACTGTTGCATGCACCTCCTCCCCTTCCGACCACTCTCAATTATAGTCATACAATTACTAAACAGTACAAGGAGTAAATACCTCACCATACATATCACCATCATCCTGCTACCCATCAAATCCCACTATAACAAGACCAACATTACCAATATCGCTACTAGATAAGGATCAAATAAATACTACCAGAGCATATTACACCCAAATAGTGACTGAAAAATACGAGCAGATTGAGCCCCAAGTAGGTAGGTAGGTTGTTGCCTGTTAGGTAGGCCAGGGCCCAGGTAAGTAGGTTGGTAAACAGAGAGACAAGAACCCAGGTATGAAGGTAGACAAGGACCCAGATAGGAAGATAGGCAGGCAACGCTTCAGGTAGGTAAGTAGGCAAGACCCCAGGTTGGTACGTAAGCAAGGTCCCTGGAAGGTGTTGAATATGGCAATAAGTAGATAGGTAGGCAGGGAAGGCCCCAGGTAGGTAGGTAAGTAGGTGGACCCACCATCTATTATAGTGACCCAGTAGAAAAAAAAAATAAATGAAATCACTTCTACCCATTCCCCTGAGGAGTAACAGGCTTCTGCGGGTAAAACCGGGTGCAGGCTGCATGATGCGTGATGCAAACGCCCCTCATTTGGGTGCACACAGACCCGAAAAGTTACACCTCTTCCCACCCATATCCCTATTATTTTAGACTTCCATTCTAGCAATAAAATAAACCTTTTACCCATTGCCCCTGATCCATTAACTATTTTAAACCTTACCTATAGATTGATAACACGGAGGTTGTCACCTCCCTCCAACTCCTATTTATTTGTAAGGGAATGTTGGCTGTGAGCAAAACTTGTCAGCTGGGGAGAAACTGAAATATACTAGTAGGCAATAAGGTGTGTCAGTAGAATTGTATTTCTCCTACAATTCTATACGCCTTTATGAAATTTGTAAAAATGTATACATATGCTCAGATGTACAGAACAGCTGCATACAACCAGATCTGCCACGTATGAAGAGACGGCTAGGTTCACACTGTTCTTTTTTAAAACACTGTATATACACACAACCGAAAACGGTATATTAATTGCAGCTCCTATCAAAGCTATACATTCCATGGCAACAGACCACAAACATCAATGTAGTTAAATCAAATTGAATGTAAGTTAGCAAAAAGCAGGGGACACTAAAAAGGATGGAATATCTGCTAGAACAGACTATGTAGATTGTGTTTGTAATCTGTTATGGAGACACATAGATTTGCATAGGATCTGTAGACACAAACTGGTAGGAAATTGTCATTCAGGAAAATTTGTAATTTGTTTTATTTTTTATTTGAAATACAGTGGACCAATGCAAAAAAGTGGCTTCAAAGTTGTCTAGGAACAAATCTGTCCACTTGGAACAGGTGCCCAATCCATAACAACCTTACCAACATTGGTGTTGAAGGACAGAAATTGGTGTTTACCACAGTTTAATATACTTTGAACCTATTCTCTGAAGTGGGAGGAATGTCAACATTATATAACATAGCCATCGCTGGTAATTAAGGTTGCTTGAATTTCTGTTACTAGAACATACACCCAATGTTATAGTAACCGGACATGACGTGGATGTTACGTTCGACTCCACAACATTTGGCCTATATTCCAGTAACAGAGAGTGACGTTAGACAGGATGTTGCATAAAACGTTAGGCCGCAACAGGTATGTTGCATTGCTGCACCAGTAAAACAGGGTTATGGTCTATATTTTTGGTGATTTTCACCAATAATTGATTTGGGTGTCTCTGATCTGAACAAATCAGATTGAGTTTGACCAAAATCTGAAGCGCAACACTACTGGCAGTTATGGGCTGCACACTATGGGCAACATGTATGATTCTCGCCACGTCGGAGCGCACGTTTCCGCCAGTTTTCCGGCGAAATTTGCGCCTCATGTATGTCGGCGCCCGAGGTGTGCTCATACATGCGGTGTAAAGTCCGCCGAGCCAGTATGTGAGGCGCAGTGCGGGGACTTAGGCGCAGAAGGGACTGCGCCTCATATTCGCCGTCCGAGGAGGTGCGCTCATACATGCGGGGAAAAGTTCACCGCGCCTCGCCAGTGTGTGGGGCGCAGTGCGGGACTTGGGCGCAGTGCAGGACTGCGCCGAACATGTATTTCGATTCGAGACAGGCTGGAAAACAGCGAGAAATCATTAAACATGTCCGTGCGGCATGGAGTATGAATCAAAAAATCGCCTTTATTAGGTGTAAAACATCTGAAAAAAAGCTAAAACCTACTAAAAAAATACATAAATAAAATCACTTTCCCAAAAAAAACAAAAACGGCGCTACATGGGGAAATTTTGGGATTTTGGGAAATTCCCGGGGAAATACATAATTCAAATTCTGTAAGCTAATCCATTGGTGGGCATAAACCGCCAACAAATAGGAGCGCAGGAACCCTTTAATACCTAGGGGAACATTGACCAATCAAAATCAAAGGCGGACATTCAAAATACAGTAAAAAGGCAGAAAAGAGCGTTTGGGTTTGAGCTAGCGGGGGTTTGGCTTCCCGGCCAATCAGAGCGCGGCTATTTTCTCTTTAAGTTTTTTGGGGGAAAAGAAATGCAGGCAAGTCGTTTGTGGGGGTTTAAAAAAAAGGGGCGGGTTTTTTGGGGCCTTTTAAAGGGGAGCGACGTCCAGGGGGTTTTTCTAATGCAATCTGGAATAAAACTATACATGGCTGAAATAAAAAGATAAGACCCCGAAGTTGTCCGAGTTTTAAAAAATGACAATAATAGGGGGGTAACGAAAAAAAATATTTAAATTCAAAAAAAATCATTTTATGTCTTTTTTTTTCGTTAGCCCAAGGATAAATAGGGTTAACAAAAATAAAAAAAATAAAAATGAATTTATGGAATTAATATTTTTTTTTTTTTACCCCCATATTTTGAAATTTTTATACACATCGGGACAACTTCTGGAGTCTTATCTTTGTTTCGGCCATGCATTTTTTTCCAGTTTGCATTAGAAAACCCATAAGAGCGCGCCGCTCTCCCATTGGTCCAAAAACCCGCCCCTTTTAACTTTGCCAAACACAAACAAGCTCGCTCTACATTTCTTTTCCCCCTAGAAATTATGAGAAAAGTAGCTGGCTCGATTGGGGGGATGCCAAGCCTCCCCTACTCAACCAATCATTTTTTTCTGCATTTTTACTGTATTTTGAACTGTCCCGCCTTTGAATAGATTGGTCAAAAATTTCTCCTAGGTTTAATGGGTCCCCGCACTCCTATTCGATTGGGCAAACTCCTCCCTAGTTTGAATGGGCCCCTGTCGTCCTTTCTGATGTGGTTTTTTGCCGACCCAAAGAAAAGCTTAAAACCAATTTTAATTCTGTATTTCCCCCAATTTTCTAAACCCAATTCCTAATGTACGCGGTCTCGGCGACAAATCCGTTGTTGGGATTTAATTTATTTATGTTTTTTAGAAGGTTTAGCTCTTTTTCGAGAATATTTTACCTTAAAAAAAAGAATTTTTTTTTTTCATACTCCATGCCGCCCGGCTGAGCGCCAGATTCATTTCCCCATTTCCTAGACTACAATGGGACAAGTCCGCGCTCTGATTGGCCCGGAATAGAAGCCCCCCCTAGTTCAACCAATCAGCCTTTTTTCTGCATTTTTTTTTTTTATTTTGAACTGTCCCGCCTTGATTTTGATTGGTTTTAATTCCCAAGGGTTTTAATGGGTCCCTGCGCCCATTCTGATTGGGCCCGATTGCCCAAACCCCCCCTACTCAACCAAATCTTATTTTCATTTTTATGTTTTTGAATGTCCCGCCCTTTGAAATTTTTTGGGCAAATTTTTTCCATAGGTTTAATGGGGCTCTGCGCTCAATTCTGATTGGGTAGCTAGCCAGCCCCCCGCTACTTAACCAATCAGCTCTTTTCTGCCTTTTTACGTATTTTACTGCCCGCCTTTTATTTTTGATTGGGCAAAAAATTTCCATGGTTTAAGGTTCATGTCGTCCTAAACTATTTTCGGTTTTTGCCGACCAATGAAAAGCTTACAAATTTGACTTACTTTTTTTTTCCCCACAATTTCCAAATCTAAATTTCCCGATGTTTGGGGCCCCTTCTAGATATTTGGAAAATGAATTTTTTTTTTTTTGAAAGGGTTTTAGCTCTTTTTCAGAGAATGTTTTCCCCCCTTTTATAAAGGGGATTTTTTGGAATCATACTCCATGCCGCACGGAGCTGAGCGCCGAGATTTGATACGATCTTCTATGTTTCCTCGCATGTTCCGTTCTCGGTTCACTTCGCCTCCGCCGGAGCATTTAGACCAAAATAAACTAGGTCTGCCTGTCGGAGCTGACGAGCGCTGCATTGCGCCTCGCTTTGCCGAGCCGCGATCGTACATGCCTCGGAGTTTTCGAGAGCGCCGCGTCCCGCCCTGGAACGCCTACACCGCGCCCACACCGCGCCCATTGCCCGCCCCTTCATGTGAGGCGCAGCCGAAAGTGGCGAACGCTGCGCCTAACACTGCATCCCTGCGTCCGACAGGGGATTCGGGCCGGTGAGGTGCAGGATACGGCAGAAAACAGGCCTAAAGCTCCTTTCATACATGTCACCCTATGTTATCTTTCTATTGTTGGCATAGCTAAAAGTGCAGCAATAGTGATTTTGTTTAAGCGGGATACAGGTCTCTCCTGGTTTCTAGGTGAAATTATATGCAGGTAATGGAATTCCCTTAAAGGGGTTTTACCATGGTAGAGAATTATGGCATATCGCTAGGATATGCCATCCCACCTCTCAGACCTTCACCAAAATTAGTAGATCAGACTGGAGAACCACTCAGCTATACTCTGAACTCTCATAGAATGGAGAGTAACTGCGTATGGCTCTTCTGTCTGCGCTTTGACTTTCGGGGGCTCGTTCCGAAGATAGCTGCAGGTCCCAGAGGTGGGACCCACACCTATCAGACAATGATGGCTTATCTTAGCGAGATGCCATCAAAGTCTATAGTGGTAAAACCCCCTAAATATTCACCTTAAAGGGGCTGTCTCGTTCCAACATTTGGCAGCCGTTTATGCTGGTTGCCAAGCAGAGCTTGTGAAATGGAGGGGAGTTTTTGTCCTCCCAGCAGGGAGTATCTTCTCTCTCTGCAGACACGAAAAAAAAGTGTGCACGTGAGGATTAATTCTGTGTGAGCTGGGGGAAGGGAGAGGTTCTCAGCTGTCATCATTGGAAGTGAAAAACTAAGTGTAACTTGATAGTTTATATCTAAATTTCTCGCTTTCTCTACATACTTTGTAACTATAATGGACATTTGACATTCAGGACTCTGGGAAAGATGGGTGATTTTTTTTCTCTGTCTCCCTCTCTCACACAGTGATATATCCTGCGGATTATTACAACTCTAACCTCTACAGATCTGCAAAACAAAACTATACGCTTAAAAACTATATCACAAAAGTGATTTACATGGGACTGCACAGTACAGTTTTGTTCTGTGTCTGTGATTTACGTGGGACTGCACATGTGTCGCAAAATTGTTTTACATGGGACTGCACAGTACAGCTGTGTTTTCTCTCTGTATGTAATTTACATGGGACTGCACATGAGATTTACGTGGGACTGTCGATCTGTGTTGCTAAATTGTTTTATGTGGGACTGCTGCAGGACCTCTGATTACAGTCAGTGAATGAGAGCCTGTCCTATACAGTCTCTCTCTCTCTCTCTCTCCCCTCATCCCACTGCGCGTTCCTGTCCACGACCTGTTCACTGCATCTCCTTATCCTGAGCTTCCCCGTCTGCGACCTGTTCACTACTTCGCCTTTGCCTCCACGTTCTCGTCCGCGACCTGGGCGGGACAGAACTCGGCCAACAGCCAGTAATTGTTTTAGCTGGGCGTAAGCCGACCTGGGCTCAAACACAGTTGCTAAGCACAAATAAAGCAGCCTGTTCTCATAAACCTTAGCACTTTGCTTATGATAACCAAGGACGGACATGCTTAGATTTTTGGTCCCCTCATTTTAAACTATGAACTTTGTAGCGAGACAACCCCTTTAATATCCAAAGAGTGAGGATTCAGAGTTGTACTATGCTGATGGACCCACACTGATTACACTTTCATTGTCTACCCTAAGGACAGGTCATCAATGTTTTTTTTATGTGGAAAACCCCTTTTATTTTTAACCTCTGGGAAAAAAACAATATTATTTTTCATCAAATAAGTTAATTGCGTTACAACATAATTGTGAGGTCGTGATTTCACCATAAATATCGCCCGAGTCTAGTCACATGTTTAGGCACTTCTGCATCTTGTGTTTGATAATTGGAAAAGGAATGTTCTCAGTATTACAGTATGCTGTAATAAATTTGAGTTATAGTATCTACTTTCTTTTTATCATGATGTACACTCCAGTGCAGTTCAGTCTTTAAACCAAGATCTGCAGAAGCTCATATAGGATGTGTTTTACACAAACATTTTCGTATTACACAATCCATAGTCCAGCTCTATACCTATAATCTCTACATAGGTTGAGTTACTACAACCCTTTTGTAATCTGTTGTGGCTCATAGAGGCTGGTCCTGGTTGGAGTCCCCATTAAAACATCTGAAAGAGGGTTTTAAAGGATCAGGACAGGGCCGGACATGCGGGAGCAGCCCTAGTGGTAGGCCCCACATGACCCGGCGCGCCTGCTGTGGCGTCAGGTCAGGGGGCGGAGTGGGAACAGACAGGGGTTGGCAGCTGTAGCAGTTCCACCCTCCCTCCCTATTGGTGGCTTGGGGGGATGTGATGTTTCGGAGTTGATGGTAAGAAAAGTTTTGGGGTGACTGGTTGTCACAGTGGCTGGCGGGTTTTGGGGTCCTTGGAGTCAGTGGAAAGTAGTGGGGGAGTCAGGCTCAGCTTGGCTCCCAGTTTTGGATGGACCAGTCTGGCGAAGGTTGGGCAGAGTCCTTGGGAGCGGGTGAGAATGTTTAGCTGCCTGAGGTGGCTTTTTGGGGGTTAAAACGGAGGTTTTACGGCCCGGGGGGAAAAACGGGAGGGGAAAGGAAGAAGAGTTTTTGCCAGACTCTGGTTTTGGGGGGAACACGCTCCAAGGCCCACCCCAAGTTTGGGTTTTTGGATATTTTGGAAGGTGTTGGGAAAAGGTTTTTTGGGGGGGGGTTTAAGGGGGTTTGAGAAAATGGGGAGTGGAGGTTTCAAATACTCATTTGGTTTAGGGATTTTTGTTTTTTTTTGTCTGTTTAAAAAAACGGGTGCTTGTTGGGCCCAAATTTTCCAATTTCCCCTGTCTCAGTTTTATTTTAAAAGGGGATCGGGGGGGGGGGGAAAGGGGGTGGGCACATTTTATCAAGGAACACCGGGGATAGGCATTTTCTCAAAGGGTTTATGATGGGTTTTTAATTCCATGGGTTTAAGATGGTAACTTCTTTTTTTGGGGTTTTTGACTTTTTCCGATGGGCCTTAAATTGGGGTCTGTTTTGTGAACTGATTTTTACAGCAAAAAATTTCCCCAATCAGACTGTTTTAATCCTGAACGCAACTTTTTCCCCTAGGGTACTTCAGCCCCTTTTTTGGGTACAAAAAATATTTCAGTTTTTAAAAAAGTTTTTTAATTTTTCGTGGTTTTTCCACAAGGGGGCACAAGTCCATAGTTAAAATAATTTTTTTGGGTGAAATTTTTTGAACGGTTTCATCAAATTTAAAGCCTTTTATCAATCCCCCGGATAAGAAACCTTCTTTTCCAAAATTTTTTTTTTTTATTAAGGGGGTCAAATATTTCATAAAAAAATATGGGTTTTCCCTGACGGGGGTTCTGACCCCAAAACCGGGTCCTTTTTTTTACAGCATTTTGCCCTGCGCTTTAGACTGGCGGCTCTTTCGGGGCCGGAAGGTTAAAAACCCCCCTGTTAGTCACAACTTTTATTTACTGAGAAGAAGGGGTTTGTGCATTTAAACTTACTTCATGGGGTTTTGTGCATTTTTTCAAATAAAAAGTCCTTTGATTGGACAAAAAATTTTCCCCTTTTTATTTTGGCCAACTGAATTGTTTAGGGAAATTTTTATTTTCCAGACCCTTCCCCCCAGGCTTCCAAAATCAAAAACAATCTCTACCTTGGGATTAATAGGTTTAAAGCTCCTATTTTTCAAACCCAACCCGCAAAAACTGAACTGGGGAACACTCACTAGAGACACTTATGCTTAGTGGTTACAAGGAATATATATACAAGTTCAATAAGCATGGCGGTTCTTACAAGGAGACATAGGACTTTTTTGGGAAAATTTTCGGTTTAAGATTTTTTTTCTGTTTTTTCAAATTAAACATTCTTTGTAGGTAAGAAATTTTACACATCTTGGGTCTATATAAATGAGAAACACAAAAAAAAAGTGATGTAAGTTTCTATTAGGCACAATTTAAAACCCGCGTTTTAAACCCCGGGATCCCTGCTACAGAAAGGGTTTTTGGGTTTGTCTGAAAAAAAAAAAAATTAGTGTAGAAATTTGGATTCGGGCAAAGTAAATTCCAAAATTTTAATTTAAACAAATCAGAACGGCCTGAATTAAATTTTGGTGCAAGTCGCTGAAAAATTCAAGCCAAAAAAAATTTCCCCGCTTTGGGGGTTTAGGTTCCCCATTTATGAAAAAGGGCGCATTTCAGGTTGGGAATAGTTTTTTTTTGCCTTTTTGAACTTCCAAATTGCATAAAAAGTAATTTAAAAAGCACAAAGGGCGTTTAAGGCCCGAGGGGACTCTTTACCTCCTAAAAATTTATTTTTTTGCCCTTTTGAAAAGCCTGAAAAGAAATTAGATGTTGCTTCTTTTTAGACATGCTCTAAATTAAAATTGGGAAAAAAAGTTATGGAAATTACCCCAAAATTGAAGTCTTTCGTTTTAAGCCCATTTAAAAAGGTTTGGTAAATTGTTTTGGGGTTTTTTTTTCAGCAGGTATTTCATCAAAATTAGGCCCCAAATACATGCAAAATATGGCCTAAAAGACGCTTATGACTAGGGTTAGGGATTTTTCTTGGCTTTTAATGGTTAATTTACCATTCCTGGGGCAGATTAACTCACAGTCTGATCTCACCTGGTCACTCTAGTTGAAGCCCCATTTCGCTTTAATGTCACCAAATTTGGGATCAAACCAAAACAAGAATTATATTTACCCCAAAGGGAAAAATTCACTGGGGAGGGTTGGGATGTGATGTTGGACCAGATTATATGTCATAGTAAAAGTAAAAATTTTTTCCCATTTTATAGGTTAACTGTGTAAATTTTAAAAGTTGGGGCCCTTTATTCAATTTTTTGTTTTTTTTTTTCCTTATTTGGAGAAAATTTTGCCAAAAACTTTCAATAATTATCACCACGAATGGCAATAAAGTTCAGCACCAAATAAATAAAAAGCAAAATATTATTTAATCATCCATTAAATAATTAAGCCTTAATCTTAGTAGTTATCAATTATTACTATGATTAAAGGGTTTAAAATTATCAATAGCTCAGAGCTATTCAATAGTTCATTAAAGTAGAATGGAACCCTGTACAACAAATTTTTGGTTTCCCTTTTTAAAAAATTTCCTGGGTGGGCATTAGGGTTTAAAAAATACAGGCAAATCCCCGAATTACAATTTTTCCCACTTACATCGTCCCTAGTTACTAAAAGTCTTTTGGGGCCCTGCTGGCACTTTGTTTAAAATTCCATGTTCCACAGGGGTTTGTAGCTGTGGAAAAATACAAGTTCCCAAAATTTCCCCAGTAGCAAAATTAGGGGGGAAAAAGAGGGGGAAAACTTTTTAACCAGGGCACAAAACAGTAAAACAAATGTTTAAAAACCCCTTCCCCACCTACATTTTAAAAATTTAAAAAAAAAAAACCTTTGTGCTAGAGTTACATTTAACCCCTTCAGGAAAACGGGGGGGGGGGGCGGGGGGGGGGGGGTTTGGTTTTGGTTGGGCACGTTTTTTTTTTCCCCCCTCGCCTTTTTAAAGCCATTTTTTGTTTTTTTTTTTCCCCCCGACAAAAAACATTTAGGGGGTTTTAATTTTTCGGGAAAAAGATTGTAAATTTTTTTTTTTAAACAAAATTTAATTTTTTCATAATAAAAAAAAAAAAAATAATAAACATTCTGCTTTAAATTTACAGATACACATGAAATTCGAAATTCAAAGACTTGAAAAAAAAACAAGCGTCGAGGGAAACCAAAAAAAACCCCAGATTTTCTAACTTTTTTTAAAATCGGGGGATTTTAAAACCTTCCAAAATAAAGTCCAAACCGGGCGAAACCACAGACAGGGGACTGGGGG